>JZLH01S0050586.1:3176-31993 GCA_001188425.1 Eucidaris tribuloides | reverse complement strand
CCAAACTTTTTTCTTTTCATCAGCATGAATGACTATTTCTCCTAATCTCTCCTCATTCTACTGAAAGGATTTGTGTAATTCTCTGCCTCCAATATGATCAAGTTTATAGCACCTGAATTAGCTTCCAATACTCCGTACCTCATGTGAACATCAGCATCAATTCCCCTCTCATACTCAGAAAAAGAGTTTGCAGGATCAATTTGTTTGCCCCGTAGGTTCATTGGGGTGGCAGCCCCCTGCCCCTAAATCGACGCCCTAAACCCCTAAGAACCGAAGTGCAAACACTTATATATAAGAGTTATGGTGAACCGGTACAACTCACAATTGACAGAGAAATTTGGAATACAAATTAGGATGTTTCATTAACTGATTTGGATCATGACCAGAGGCGTCGATCCTGACAACTTGAAAAATTAATAATATGCAATGCAAATATACGTTTTAAAAAGCTTTGGAAAGCACTTTAAAACCATAAATCATGGCATAAAAATACCATTAAACATACAAAATTGTCAAAATTTTGTATTGCACGAAAATTTTGGACCTTTTATTCACTTTTACCCCCCCCCTCCCCATCATCCGAAACCTAGATCGACGCCCCTGATCATGACACCCCCTTCTCCGTAAGCCGGACAATCTGAGTCATTTTCACCTACCTTCTCTCTCGTTTTCAACCAATTGACTTTTCAGCAATCGAAATGGTTTCCCAAATCTCAAGCTCAGGTTTACTATCATTATTTAGATTCTCTTGTAAATTTCCCTCCCCAATGTATTGTTACCCTCATATTAGTCGTGTAGGCTCCCTCTGTAAAACTTTACACATGTTGAAGACGTGAATGGTTTGCAAACCACCTTCTATCCACCCCCCCCCCTTCCCCACCACTGGACACAGTCCATTAGTTTAATAGGCTGACAAATTTTCCATTCATTCCACTGATCAAAATGTCAACGGCTGAAATGAATTCGCAAACTACGAAACGGGAGTTAACAGAATTTAGAATTTAGTCTCATGAGCCCCCTCCCCATTCCCCTACTTCATTCTCCCCCACTGCATGAGTATAAAGGAACCGAGATAACTCACGTTACCATACCTTACGGTAATGTATGGTAACAACAGCTATTCGGTTCCCGTATCTTCCTGGAATTTCTTAAATTTGAATAGATCCTGACCCTTATTCCCCAATGTCCATGTATGAGTTTTCAGGGACTCCCACCCACTCTTCCTGAAAAGCCCCCTCACCTCCCCCTCATCCCCTCTCCCTCTGAATAAGTTTAAAGGAACCGAATAACTCACGTTATACCATACATTCCCGTCTCTTCCTGGAATTTTTAACAAATAGATTGTGACCCTCATTCCCAAATTTATGACTTTTCAGGGACTGGAAAGGTTCTTAACAACACCCCCCCCCCACACACACACACCTAATGAGAGATTTCTGGGATTAAAGAGAATACACAGTACTGGTTGATTACTTGCAGAACACAACATTTTTTAAAAATTTACATTAACTGCTTTCAAACCTTCTGTGAACAGATGGTATTCTAAAAATGTCACTACAGTACAGGAGAGAGTAGATGAAAACAACAGAACACTTCGTTTTGGACATATCTGTTACACAAATCCCCACTACTGACAAAGTACTAACACAGAAATCAATACGTGGGACTAAGGTAATTGTTGCCATACACACTGCAGCAACGGAGCTTACTCCGACGGGTACTCAAACTGCTAATTCCTCAGCTTTTTATTGCATGTGAAGTGAATTAGTCCCACATTATAATGCAAATGTAATTTACTCTCACCTGGAAACCAATGAAATGTGAAATTTTGATGAAATATTTTTCAGCATCAACCGGTACTGTGTGTTCTCTTTAAATGACTTACACCCTATTGCCCCTCCCAATGAATGAGCTTTAGGACCTGCGCAACCTTGCACCACCGCCCGCCCCACAGGATTTCTTAGATTTGAATGGCCAGGGACCCAGACCCGTGATCTTTGCTGTAGCACTTTCTGTATTATTTACCATATCTGCTGTATTTCATGTTTATTCATAGACAAGCTCATATCTTATGCAAATTACTTAATATTAATTTAACAAAGTTGATATCGTTTGATAGTCACCGGACGTCATTTGCCATGATCATCACTCAGTGTAGGCTATATGGTTGGAAGTATAAGAGGAAGAAACTTTTTTTTTGACAATCAAGTGCATTAATCTATGTGCATTAATCTATGCATAGTTTTAATATGCAAATGAGTTGACATCATTAACTTAATTGTCAAATTATTGTACTTTTGAAATGTACTCTTATTGACTGCTCATATGAAGATTAGTGTATCCCAAAATTTTCAATAACATCTAAATGGTTTATTACCTAGATAAAGATTGTATAACGTGCAAAATCCCACTAAATTCCAATAAAAACACCATACATTTCTGCAAAAGCGTCATTTTATGTAAGTTTCTGTTTGTGCAATGACCTCCAGACCACTTATGCAAATGAGTTGATATAATTAATAGCATAAATCAAGTGAGGATTGTTCAGACTTGAATAATTTATTAATTATTGTTCATCAACAGCTTCAATAATTGCTCAGTGATCAAGTTTAGTAGGGCTAGACATTGTTTACTATTCACGCAATGTGTGATTAGCAGCAAAAGCATGCATATTTGAATCTATGCAAATGAGATGACGTCACTGACAAAAAACATAACCTCAATATCCATCAAATGTTATCTATTGATTAACCATTACAGGATCAATGTTATCTGAAAGTTTGATTCTAATTGAGCTCGTCTTTACGGAGATATAGCGAATATAGTGTCCGCAGATTTCACGATCCCCAAAGAAAACGGCGAAATTGTTCAAAAAGTCGCCCATTTTTACGTGTGCACTCATATGTAAATTGACCGGCACACATCTTATTCAAATAAGTTTGTGCAAATTTATTGTTTAAATCAACTTAGTATTGTCCAGACTCACTATTTGAAACGTTTTAAAAGGCCAGTGGCTACAATTTATATCCAGATAAAAAACTTTTGACAAGTGTAGCCAAAATTCTCAATTTTTGAAGCAATTTTGCCAGTTAAAACCGCATATTTCAGAATATGCAAATAAGATGACGTCATTAACACAAGAATGAAAAAATGATGTGAATATACAATTTTATTTGGCTATAGAGGATGACAGAATGCACCTTTTCTCCAAGTTTCAGGAAAATTAAACAAGTTGTTACTGAGATACAGGCAATAATGTCTGCCCAGATTTTCAGCGGCCCCTAAAACGAGGCAAACTTGTTGAAAAAGTATTTTATTTAACATGTGTCCCAAACATGTCAAAAAAAACATAGTCTAGTAAAATGAGTTTTTCTTGTTAACATCTTTTTCCATCGAAAGGAGCACATCCAATGCAAATGGCACACCAAAGGTAGTAGGATCAATAGGGGGGGGGGGGGGTGCAACGGTAAGACCCCTCTGGCCCACGGACTAATAGTTATGTCTCATATTAATATCTCGGCATAGTAATCCAGTCAATGTCAATAAGCATCTGTGACGTCATTTATGACGTCAAAAGCAAAAAGTTAGACTTAACCTACATTTGCGATATCTCAAGTCGGCGGAGGACTAAAATAACCAAATTTGGCAAAGGTCAAGCCGAGGTCACGACGCAACTTTTGGACCATACCTCGCGCGCGTGCGCGTCACGACGGGCGCGTAAAATGCAAAAATGCTCCAAATCACTTCTTATTGACAGATCTATACGTTTCAGGTCATTTGGAGCATTTCGGTGCGAGCGCGTACGCGCGCGTTTTTTCGCGCGCACCACTTTCCCGAGCGAATACCGTCCTTTTTTCGTACTTCCGGTATTTTGGCCCATAACTCCGAAATGCAGTGTCCTATTGACACCGGACCTTTTCCATTCGACAGAGACATTATATACTAAATTTCAAGAGCATTGGTCTAGGGGTGTCCATCGCTCTTTCGCTGTCAAATTTCTCCTCAAAAATGACATTTAATTTGGAAATAAGTTGATAGTTAGATTTAAACTATTCCATAATCTTGGTATCTAATTGGGACCTGATATAAAAACTGTGTTTGATGGTAGTTAAATTCAATTTGGTGAATTAAGTCATAATCGTGTCACGAACAGAGAAATGGTTTAACGATTGCTAAATATCATTGGAAACTGCCCAGATGATGTTGATCTGCAAATTCACGTTCTTTGGTCCCGCGTACCAAAAGGATCTCTCATTTTACATCTCTTTTCATCAGGACCGGCAGATGCTAACTTCGTCGGCGGTCATCCGAACCGTCGTATGTCTATACGACGGTGCGAAACGTGATTTCGAGAAAATCGAGTTTAAATCTAACCATATATTACCATTGCCCATGCAAAGCTTTACGGATATTCGTTCCAAGAAAAATGTATGACAGGACGGCCAAGGATCTCTTCTGAAAAGCAGTGTCTTTATTTTCACTCAAAATAGAGAATTGGGGGAGAAATCTCAAAAGAGCTAGACGCATTTATTTTCGGTTTCAATGCTCATGATTTCCCCTGTACAAAAACCCCATAGCCACTTTTACACTCCTGACCGCAATTTGGATGCGCGCGGTCAAGCAAACTGTCGTATGTCTCATTTACACGCAAAGTCAATGCGGACACAAACGAAAGTTTGCTGACCGCGCGTATCATACGCGAGGTCAAACAAACCGTCGTATGTCTACGCGCTGTACACTATTTCAATGGGAAAAGTGCAATTGCACTTGCATTGAAACACCTCAATATTTTGGAAATTAAAAGTTTTTATATCACGCTTCTTTCTCTAGATATAGAATGAGACCTATACTTTCATTTTCTGTAGAAAACTCAAAATCGATATTTTGACCCCAGATGGACATATACGACGGTTCGGATGATCGTCGACGACTGGTGCAAAACGGATTCTCTCGTGCATACACCGTTCTAGACAGATTTTGTCTTTTCCCTCTATCATTTAGAACGTTTTCCAAATCACGGCAAAACACAACACTTTCGCGCCCGAAAATCGCAAATGCGCTTAGGCGCGCTTGTTAAGGCCCTAAACCGCTAATTGCACCTAAACCGCAAATCGCCGCCTAAGCTTGTAGAATATTAACAAGGACCGTGCGCACGCGTATGAGGCATGAACACATAGGGCGGCAAACATAAATCGCAAAAGTATAGAGGTTGAAGAGTGAGGGAATTAGAATTAGAGCGCTGATTTCATTTTTATGGGACATGTTGTTGTTGATATACGTATTTGTTTATTTATTTTTTTATTTATTCAAATATTTTACAAGGGTGCTCATTCAACATAAAGTTGGTCTCCCAAAGGACCCTATTATTATTATTGTTTTTCTTGTTTGTTGGTTTGGGACTTTTGGTTATGGCGGGAGTTGGGCAACTTGGGCTGTACACACAGAGAAATATTGGTTGAAATTTACACCCTATAGGGTTGAAATGCTTGTCGCTGTGGCTGTACCCTATAGGGTGTAAATTTACACCCCAGTAGAGGGGTGTAATTTTACACCCCATGGAAAGGTTTAATTTTACACCCCTGAGGTTTAATTTTACACCCTCAGAGGTTCAATTTATCCCTGTGACGTTTAATTTCACACCCTGTGAGGTGTAATTTTACACCCTGTGGGGAGGAATTCTATACCCTTGGGGATGAATTTTACACCCTGTGAGGTGTAATTTTACACCCTGTGAGGATGAATTTTATACCCTGTGAGGATCATTTTTACACCCAGTGAGGTTTCAGTTTACAGCCTATTAGGGTTAATTTTTCACTTTGTGAGGTTTAAGTTTACACCCAATGAGGTCTAATTTTATGCCCTGTAAGGTTTAATTGTACACCCTCTAAGGTTTAATTTTACACACTGAGAGGATCAATTTAACACCGTGTGACATCCTGGGGATCATATACATAACTAAAGCACACCCCAATTGTAGATACATACTGATCCAACGCAGGCATTCATCACTTCAACATCAAACATACTTGTTAAAATGAAGCACACATTAAACATAGTCACACCCTTTACACATCAACAATATCAGTACACTTGAGTAATACAGTATGTAATTCAGTATACGGAGTAACAGTGATTTAATAAAAGAATGATATGTCACAAATGCAAACATGAAAATATACAGATTACCAACATAGACTAAATTACAAAGTTTGTCGAGCCTTGCAAGTCTGTATGGTTAGAGTTTCATAGATATAACCTCCCACTCCCATTCATTCCCTTAAGTTTTAATACTGAAATTAGTATATTTGCTGCAAAAAAGGGGGATTGTATCAGAATGGACAGATATGTGTCTGTGTGTGTGGGGGGCGGCAGGGAAAAAGAAAAGTGACCATTTTCAGAATTACAGATTAAATATAAAATTTAGGACAGCGGGAAGGCATTTTGCTGCAAAACTTTATTCCCACAAACTTGTCTCATTCTTATTTATAAGATATATCAAAATTTGATTCGCAGTAATTCACACTTCAACACATTTAATGTGTTGAAGTGTGAATTACTGCGAATATATTCTTGTGTGTGACGAGAACTCCTTAGTAATGAATACACCACAGGATTCGGCAATACTTATGCAACTATGCGATAAATTTGGGTCATTGCTAAACATATTGTACTAAACGATGTTTAATCAAACATAAAAGTGTGACCGAATCAGCCAAAACCTGACGCATGTCAGCAAAGAATACATGTATGTGAGAAATTGACTTATGTTAAAGATGTGTGTTCAAAGTCAGGCCAAAACTGAAACACAGTACTCATTATATTGCCCAATACATCCAAAATTCAAGAACAATATATCAATGAAAAATTACAAGATATCTTTCTAATAGTAGTTGATCTTCACCTACAAGTGCAGAGTTCTGCTTGACAATGTCACAACATGTTTTTAAATTGTTTTAAATCCGCTAGAGAACACAACACTGGTAAGCGATATACTGTAGTCACTCGTGCATAAAATTCATGTGCTGTCTTAAACTATTAAAATGTTCCAGGCTACTTACAAATATTAATACCGGTAAAAATATAAATAACATTTCTGATCAACGACAATAAGCCTACGAAAACGTATGTGTTCTTAAACAGTTGACAACACGGATGAAGAAGAAAAGTCATTCATGATAGATTGACAGATTTCTAAAAAGGTTACCGACTTGTAAAACAGAGATGCAAGTTGGGCTCAAATTCGTGGTGAAATTTTGAATCTCTAGCTAGTGGGTCAAACGCACTAAATGTTGTACACGATAAACCGCTAGTCTTCAGAGGTGAACCCACACTTATCCCCATTTCGCGTGTCACGAATAGGTTGTCTTCGATGACTAGACCCTGGCGTTGGCAGTTCTGGATCCTGAAAGATCAATAGAAAAGAAACCAAATGGCATTATTCACGTTGGCAATATATGACTCAAGTCCACTCACCCCCATCCCCCCCCCCAAAAAAAAAATCCACGTGCATAACCTGATCATCAGAAAAAGAAAACTTTAAATGTCCAACAAAATATTGGTCCTATAAATAAAATTATCCAAACAAAGTAAACAATATCTTGCAAGGTACGTATAAAAAAAATAATACACATTGATTTACTTACAAATTCCACGGGGTCTCTTCAAAACTAAAGTCACAAGCTTATTTTGGCAAATTTTCACTTGAAAAGAAATTGACTTTAGCACTTACTACAACCTATGATTTAAGCGTGGAAAATTTCGAGTCAGTCTTACATAGCGTATGATTTGAACTGAATCAGATTATCGCTGACACCCTCTCATTCTATACACATTAAATTCAAACGCGCTTTGTAGAGAATTTGTCGTTACAATTTTAGGCCTCAAAACATGTTTTTTAGCAGCTCGGCCTTGTTCCACAAAAAAGAGTTGCCGGTTGCCTGATTTAGTAGAAATTATGTTATACATGTATTTTGTTGGGTCATTTTGTGTACGTTTATAGAGATAAAACTAGGTGGTCATCTAAATTGTTCTTTTACACATATTTTTTCATTACTTCCGAAAATCTGAAGTCAAGTAAATGAGTTGTGAATGAAAAAAATAAATAAATATGTAAAGAAAATAACTAGCTGATTTTACAGTACTGTAGGCAGTATTTAGATGCATTCCTACTGCAATTTCTTATCAGCTAGACTTGAAATTTTCTCTGATATTCGGTTTTCAGGAGGCCAACAATGTGAAACATGAATGGAATAGTATCCAAAAGATAATCAACCACAGCCCAAACTATGCTATTTCATCCTCATGCTCTCAACATGTACAACACTGGAACCTCACTGGTTTGAAAACAATCAAAACAGACTTACCCCTCCTCCACCCGATGGAAGATATTGTCCCTTAACTCTTTCCGATACATGTACTGTCCGTCCTCCCACGCCAGATACTTCACAGCTCCAGGCAGGATTTCTTCATGTCCAGCATTCATGAATCTGTCATGGTTTTCATAATGGTAAATAGGTTCTTTCAGCAGCTTGTCGGGGATAAAATCATAATATTATCAAATAAATAATTGTTCTGTTATCGACCAGGCTGTATGTCAACAATATAAAAATTTTGGGATCATATCGACTTTGTTCCAGTGTGAACATAATTTAAAAACAAAGAAACCCCCATGGAAATCTCCAATTTACACTTTAGGACATTGAACCAGTTATCCATTTCTAGAGTTTGCCCTAGTAGAATGTTTTTAGCAGGACATTACCGGTAAAACTCGGCTAACTGCAAAGTTTATTTTACACTACCTCAAATATTTACAGTTATCAAACTGCATTTGAAGGATTTGATCGAAAAACAGAGTCCATTTTCCACCAAAATCGAGTTACAATACATTTACCACCTATTTAGCGATAGTTTGTAAATTGAAGCCAAATCCCATAATTTACTACCAAGTATTTCGGATTTTACTTTTATTTTTTTCATAGGCGCGTGTACAAACGCGGGCACATAAATGCATTTTCTCCAGATTTATGTGGGGTCATGGAGTCTTGTAGCTCCATGGTGGGGTTGACCCGTTTTGCGATCAAACTTTTCATATGCACCTAAGCGAAGTCTCAATCATGGATACAATCTTTAGAATTCAAGATGGGACATTGCAAAGAATCTTATCCCCCTGGACAGTACTAAAATACCTCACTACATACTGTATATAATTATTTAAAGACACGCATTACATAAAGCGTTGGTTCGATCTGGTTGTTTCGAACTGTTTTTTTTTCTCTAATACCCTCCCTGTCCTGGCAGTAATATCTTGCACCTATTAATAGACCTATTCAACTAAGTAAACAAAAGGAGTAAAGACGCTGGCTGGGAGAGGGTGATTAGGTAGTAATCCCGTGTACCCATTTAATTTGGTCTGACAAAAGCAAATAGGGAATGTATGTACATACCCCGTACGGGACAGTATGTTCATAGCAAACTGTACATGTACATTCAACTTGTGTTAGAACTCCATTTCACACAGTGCGACATGAGTGGAGCTAATTTATGATCAGTGATATGTAGATATGGTTAATTGAGAAATTCTAGTATGTAAGTGACGTGTGAGAAATGCTGGATTTGGTCTTGTAGGTCATACTTAAAAAAAAATACTACGTTACTCTCCACACCTAGTACTACGTATGTGTTCGAGGATATATCTCTATAACAGCTTAAGAATGCCATACAATTTAACCATCATTACCTTGATCAACGTAACAGTTACTATAGTAACTATTTTCACAAAAGTCACAGATTCATCTTTCAAAAGGTGGAGTCTGGCAATTAGATGCATTTGTATCGATTCCATCTCTGTAGAGATCTATTTGCAGACGTGACATTCACTAATCATTCACAAATGCAGTACAGAAATTTGAATATTTGGGACTGTTGCCAAAAAAAAAACCGACATCGAATCGATGCCGATGCCATGAAAATTGTGCGAAACTTGTGAAACTTACTTTTGACACCTTGCAATTAACAACCGATGTGAAACTTGAAGTGTCCACTCTATCTGACGACTGGAGACAGGTAAAAATGGAAAGATGATGTGCCGTTTTGCTTTCTCGACTGTTTCGTAAAATTCGTAGTTGGATCTGAATACCGCTCATAGTGCCTGGCTTGAAACGATCGGACAAAGGATACACAGCAAGCGCGAGGCAAAACGGTGCGGGCCGGGAATTGCATACAGCGAATGCCGCGGAATTAAAACTGACCAGTCACAGCTCGTCTTAATGGTTACGTAAGGTCTAGGGTGTAACTTTACACCCCCGAAATGACCGCGCGCTTACACCCCATGCTACCATCCGTTCAGTTTTTCACTCGGCTGTTTACAAATAATCCCAAAGACATTTTCTGTTTCTGAAAAAAATGGACCTCTGTCCATAGTAAAACAAATTATTTGGGTGGCTATTTGATTTTGCTACGAATTTCAAATTGGCCAATTCTGACAAAGTACCATGTTGAAAATTTCAACCTCATTTTAGATAATACAACTCTATCAGATTTTAGTATATACACCTTTAGGATTGTTTTTGTTACCACAGAAAATTAACTCTATTCATTTATTTTTATAATCAAGAGGTAGTTTTTTGGTATTTTTGCCGGCCATTTTTTTCTGCATACCTCAAATTGCTCTAGGTTAACGGAGTGTTAATATTAAGATCGTTCGAACTGATAGTCATGAAAATCATGAACATGACTAAGGTTGTGTGTTGAGACTACATAAGCTTGACATCATAGACTTCGGGTGCTCATCCGGTCACAGTTCGTCTACTGAGAAAAAGGAACAGTCGCAGGGTCTGGAACTGAGACTTACAGTGCCTTTTTTTTAAATATGCATTATTATGTCATTTGTAATAACACAACACTATCAGTCTTGTCTAAGGTATTGTACTTTTTAAATATGCACAACTGGTAGTTACTAAAACAAAAATGACTTGATTTTCGGGACAAAAATCAGTCATTTTGGCGGCCATTTTGTTTTTCCTGCATACCTCTAATTAGTCAAGACTGACAGAGTGTCAATCATGAGATCGTTTAAATAAATAGCCATAGGAATCATAAACATAACTAAGACTGCGTGTTGAGGCTACATGGGCCTCACATCACAGACCTCGGATACTCACCTGTCCGTAATGCGCCTACTTACAGAGGAATTAAAAGTCGCAGGGTCTGGAAATGAGACTTACATGGTGTTTTCTTGGAAATATGCAAATTAACATGTCATCTATGATGATACCAGTATTGTCGGTCTCGAGGCCTCAAAATCGTCCTTGGCCTCGTCGTCGAGGACGGAGGTTAATCCCCGGCCTCGGACGCAATCCTCGGGTCAAGGCCAGTCGAGGCCAGGAGAATTTTTAATTAGAAAGTGCAAATGCCGAATGTTGTCAGTTT
Source organism: Eucidaris tribuloides (assembly GCA_001188425.1). Classification (NCBI taxonomy): domain Eukaryota; kingdom Metazoa; phylum Echinodermata; class Echinoidea; order Cidaroida; family Cidaridae; genus Eucidaris; species Eucidaris tribuloides. The sequence goes on along the minus strand of JZLH01S0050586.1, from coordinate 20,566 downwards.
CTCAAAAATAAAATATTATTGAAACCAATAGAGAGAGAGCATTTGTGCATCTGTGGCACATCAAAGCTTGCATCCGTGACACAAACTTGCATACAAACATGTGATAGGTTTGCATCGGTGTCACATCTCCTGACTGTGACACGGATGCAGATGAATCCGTGTCACAAAACATGGTATGTATGGCAAGCCAATTGCGCACGCCGCGCGTTCAATGCGAGCTATATTATGCTGTGCATCACGCACGGCTAATGTTGAGTTTGTTTGTTTGTTTGTTTGTTTGTTAGTTTGTTTGTTTCAAGGAATAAAAAGCCCGCCTTCAGCTGAAAGCTGATTTACAGCAAAGCCGTGAACAAAATACATAGAACATGTAAAAGACAAATAATCATAAATAAAGTAAATCATAAAATCGACAATCAACAAAATAGAAAAAAAGAACGAGCATGAGAAACTAATTGAAATATTTACAATACAAACAAAATTAAAGAATGTGAACAAAATGTATTTGACGGAATTATAATGGTGAAAGCAATGAGTTGAAAAGCAAACTTATTCATAGGGTGACGGACATATGGATGGGGTACATAAAACGGGTTTACACAATACGAAATAACAGAGGCAAACATAAAAGGAGTGAGGAAACGGTGAAGCTTAAGATTGAAATGAAGGTTTTGTTTTGGAAATTTCTTTTGCAAATAGCTTAGAATCGGTGATTGTTGTGAGATGTAATGGGAGGCTGTTAAAAAGCTTGGAGGTTGTATACAGTGAACTATTTCGAATAGAGTTTGTACGTGGTCTGGGAAGAATAATTTGGGTATTATCATTGCGTAAACTGTAGTTGGGCTGTGATCTAAATTCAGTTCTAGAAGATAATGAAGGTGGAGTTAGGTTATGGTGGAGTTAGATTACGCAGCATCTTGTAAACAAATATCAAGGCATTCGTCTCCCAAAGGTCTTTCAGTGTTTTGGTTTCGGGAGTTCTATACAACGTTTCCCTATTGAAGCGACTGTCCACGCCTGGGATTACTCTAAAGCACCTGTTTTGCAATTTCTGAAGCCGAGCTAATTGTGTCGCCTGACCGTTTATCCAAATAAAACTACAATAATCAAACTGGGGTTGAATTAGCGTTTGATACAACAGTAGTGATGTCTTCTTATAACTTAATAATAACTGAATAACGTTAGTTTGCCGGCGTGGTAATAAACACTTTATCTATCACGGTGTTATGATCCAGGGCTCGACACTAACGGTGGCCCGGTGGCCCGGGGCCACCAAAATTGAATGTCGGGCAACCACAATTCCAAAATATGGAGGTTTTGGTGGCCCGATTGGGCAAGTAAAAATTTCAAAGTGTCAATGTGATTTTTGTGATAAAAATTAATGGATTTCCTTGCGTGTCAATTTTCCTAAAATCGGCGAGCAAAGATAGGCGCCGCGCTGCTACTAACAAAACGGAGAACGCAGCAACAAAATCACCTTCGTCGGAAAATTATCGGGAGCGATTTTCAAAATGATTAATCTAAAAAATCGCCCCCCCCCCTCGAAATTTACAGCTAAATATATTCTTTATTGCAAGCAGTTAATATAGCCTCGAATTTCCTTAAAAAAATACCAGATCAGTAAAAGAAATAAATTGTCATTTTTGCGGAGCAAAGGCTAGCTAAAAATCCGGCAATTTCTTGCTAGTAATGTGATTTTCCAAAGAAGCAAAATTAGCGGGCAAGCTGGGAAGCGAAGTTGGACAATCCAGGCAGTGCACTCCAAACTAATTCAGGAAGAGAAAGCCTGCATCAAGAAAAGAAAACGAAGATCACTAAAAATTCTCGCAAGAACTTTAAAGAAATTGGAAATAATTCAATAAAGAATTACTGCAAGTAGCAGAGAAGGTGCGCAGAATATCTAAAATGAAATTTTTCAAAGTTCTACAAGTTGCAAAGATATCGTCAATTTCATGCCAGTTAGCTCCTCATTGTCGGTGGAAGCGCAATATGGAATATCCGCTATGCTGATGACACTACATTGCTTGCACGCTCAAAGACAGAACTGGAGAAACAGGCACTGGAATTACAGAAATGTAGCCATACCTTTGGTCTCCATATAAACTCAACCAAAACTCATGTCATGGTTCATGGAAGCAACGATCAAGTCTTCCTTGATGGCAAAACAATCAAACAAGTTGACCGCTTATCTTGGCTCAATGGTAGGAATGGACGGAGACTCTACACCAGAGATAGGTGCCAGATTAGCCATTGCAAGGGATGCCACCAGCCAACTAATTGGATTGTGGAAGGCACAAGAGATCAGCGTGAAACTAAAGAAGCAGTTGGTGAAAACACTGGTGTGGAGTATAGCCCTCTATGGTTCAGAAAGCTGAACATTGAAACAAAGTGACATGAAGAGGATAGAGTCATTTGAGATGTGGGTATGGCGAAGAATGCTGCAGGTCAGCTGGAAAGACAGGAAGACTAATGCATGGATTCGCCAAAGAGTAGGGGTTACAGAAGAGGAAAGCCTGATTATGCAACTGAGGAAGAGAAAAGTGTCAAAGTACGGACATTGGAAACAGCGACCAGATAGTTCAGTGCAAACAACAATAGAAGGAGAGGTAGAAGGGAAGGCCAGGCCAGGACAGAGGAAGACAGGTCGGATTGACAACATTAGGATGTAGACAGATGGTGGAATGGCTGTGGCAAGAGAGAACGCTATCAAGAGAATACCGACGGTTCTTTGAGGACTATGGCAACACAGCAACAGCAGCTCCTCAGTGAATGCTTAGTCCGAAATGTTTTAAATGGTGTGGTAAAAATCGTATTTCAAGCTCTAACTTACGATTTTGGTGGTAAATTTCTGCACTTGAAAGTGATAAATTCAACCACAGATATGTCACAGGAGTGTAACAAATTATGTTTCTGAAATTCTAACCTGTATTTTTTTTTCGTTTTTTTTTGGGGGGGGGGGCGTTGGGTCAAAAGGTGGCATATTTGGAGCAGCTGGAAACAGCCTCAAAAGGCTACCTAGCCACTGAAATCTAGCCTTGGCTGGCGGCCCAGAGAATGGCCAGACACGGTGTCCTGTTCACTGGCTTGCCCGGCGGTCTGGCTAAGCTGGTCTGTTTCTCTTATGTTCACTTTTATGAAGTACTTTGTTGATTTAAATTTTCAAGTTTTAGAAGGAGTGTTTCTTGTCAGACAATCATCTCAAATGATTTTGTATAAGAACCATGTAATTACGCCAATTTGGGGAATGAAATAAATGCTGAAATGTTACATTATTTTGTTTAATTTCACTTTTTATTTTCCAACAATTTTTATTAGGTTTATAAAAAAATTGTGTGCATTCACATATGAGGGATACATTTTGGGATAACTGGTGAAATTTGTATTGCCTCCATATGCATAGTACATGTATAGGCCTACTGTTGCTGAATCCTTAACCTGATATGTAAATACAAATTCAAACATTGATATTGAACACAATTGATACTAAATGAATGATTACGTAAACATACATCACACACACATAGAGTATTATTTTTTCGGGCAAGCAAAACTTTTAATGATGAAGCAATGACATATATTGTGTTTGTTTTTATTTATTTATTTATTTATTTATTTATTTATTTATTTATTTATTTATTTATTTATTTATTTATTCATTACATGTACACATGCAAGAAAAGATTCTCACAAAACTTGCTAGGAGACTCCAGATCATTCCCAATCATGAACTATTCGCGAGAATCTAGGATTCTCAAGGGATTCCTTTGCGAGAATCTAAAAAGATTCCCGCGTCTGGCACAAATTTTTAGGCCTGAGAGCCTATTTTCTACTAAAACATCGTGCAAGAGTAAATGTACAACTTTTTAATGGTTTTTTTTTGGGGGGGGCACCAAATTTCAATTTCGGGCCACCGAAAATTGAATTTTAAGGGTTATAGTGGCTCACACATGCAATTTTTGTTGTGTGAGTCATTCAAGTTATTGTTTCGTATAATAGGTTAGAATAGATCTAACGTTATATGGACATAATGTTAGTTCTACATCATGTATACATATGGCCCTGAATTTCGGCAATCAATATAATCCGTAGCCCAGTTGTAAAATGATTAAATCCCAATTTTATTTTCGGGGATTTTGTTTTCATTTGAAAGCTTTATGCCCCAAAGTCATAACCCTGCAAAATTAGATTCTGAATGTCTTTAGTTGTTTTTTTTATTAATTAATGAAAAATCTCGGGGGGCGAGATTTTCGGCTATATTTTACATTATAGCATCCAAAGGATTAATAAGGCGTTAAGGTTATATGAGTTATATAACAGTAAATAACCGGAATACTTACAAATTGTTCCGTAATCAACTTAACTGTCAAATTAGACATGCTCGGAAACAGTATTATATGAATCAATTTAATAACAATAAAGGCAATATGAAAAAGACCTGGAACATCATCAATCAATTATTGTGTAAATCTTGTAAAATATTACCTTCGTATATATGCATGAATGATATTGATATTTTTGATCCCAAAGTGATAGCTAATCATTTCAATGACTTTTATTGTGAACATTGGACCATCAATACGTAATTTAATATCCGTAAATAATAATTTAGATCATGTTCATTTCTTACCAAGACCGTTTGTAAAATCTGTGTACTTTAAACCTGTAGCTGAAAACGAAATCTTAAATATCGTGAAGAATTTTAAAAGTTCATCCAGCAGTGGCGTTGATGAAATTAATCCTTGTGTTGTAAAAAAAATTATATATTACATACTTGAACCTTTAAATAATATTTTCAATGCTTCATTAAATACTGGTATAGTCCCTTCAAAATTAAAAGTAGCCAAAATAATTCCATTATACAAAAACAATGATCGCCATACTGTCTCAAATTATAGGCCAATATCTATTCTCCCCTCCTTCTCTAAAATCTTAGAAAAAATTGTACATACTCGTTTGTATTCTTTTATTGATACAAATAATCTTTTGAACCCTTGTCAGTATGGTTTCCTTAAAAATGTATCAACAGAAATGGCCCTCATTGACTTACATGACTATATTATTTCTTCTTTAAACAAAAGGTTACATACTGTAGGAGTCTTTCTTGACCTAAGCAAAGCTTTTGACTCTATAGACCATGATATCCTACTAAACAAATTGCAATATTACGGGGTAAGGGGATTACCACTCAAATGGTTTCAAAATTATTTATCTAATTGGTCACAATATGTATCATTCAATAATGTTTTATCTAATTCAAATAATATTACATGTGTTGTCCCCCAGGGTTCGAAATTAGGGCCACTTCTGTTTTTACTATTCATTAATGATTTAACCAATTGTTCCAATGTATTAAAATTTGTAATATTTGCTGATGACACTAATATTCTTTTTTTAACCAATGATATTTTCTCATTACCAAATTTATTAAATATACAACTTCAAAATGTGTCTTATTGGTTTAATTCTAACAAGTTATTAACTAATATTGAAAAATCGAATTACATGTATTTCCATAACAAACAGAATCATGTATCAATGAATTTTCTAAATAATATAAACTCCTCAAAAAAAGTTTGGAAATCTGAGTTTGATCGGTTATATCTCCTGTTTCGTAGTGATAATCAATGCAAGCTTGGTATCACTGGAAAGATTATTTAATTTTCTTGAAAATGATACCCTACTTGTTACGATTATGCCATCAGGAAAAGGGCAGTATTTTAAAATGTGGTGTAAAGTGTAAATCGAAAAGCTGCAAAATGACCAAAGTTCGGTAAGTTACCCAATTTTTGTTGTTGATGATGAGTGAGTTTTCCAATGTCTCTTTGGTTGTTATGTACTCTTATGAGAACGTTGACATGGATTGAAAGAAACACCTGCACAAGTAAGCAAACAACAACAACAAAAAGTGAAATAACCAAATAAACAAACATGTGTGGGCATTAAAAAAACTGGAAATGAGGCATTTAATCTCATAGACCTTTCACCACATTAACACACCAAAGTAATAAAAAAATGGCAGGGGCTTGATTTGCATAGATTTTCATGTTTATCTTCACATGGATCTTTGATTTCATCAATGTTCATTGATTTTAATGACATGATCAGAGTTCAGTATCGGGTGGACAATCCACGTGCCTGCACCACCGCCTAGCACCGCTTCCCCATGCTGTTGATGAGCTTTGTGATTCGTTGCTGTGGGACAGGGCATTCCATTCAGACCTGCCAATGTCGTTGCATTTGTGACTCTCTTTCGTACAGTCCGGCCGAGTTGATTCCAGAAATTTTCAATGGAGTTGAGATCTGGGCTGCATGCAGGCCAGTCCATTCTCGTTATACCCTCTTCTCTAAGAAAATCCATGCAAATCAAGCTCCTGCCACTTTTTTTATCACTTTGTGGTGTTAATGTGGCGAAAGGTCCGTGAGATTAGAAGCCTTATGTCCAGGTTTTTAATGCCCATGCACTTTTTTTTTTTGGGGGGGGGTTCACTTTTGTTGTTGTTGTTTTGCTTGCTTGTGTAGTTTTTCTTTCAATCCATGTCAATGTTCACATTAGAGTGCATTAAACCCAAAGAAACATTGGAAAACTCACTCAAAAACAACAACAAAAATTTGGTGACTTACCGAACTTTGGTCATTTTGCAGCTTTTCAATTTACACTTTACACCACATTTTAAGATACTACCCTTTCCCTGATGGTATAATCATAACAAATAGGGTGTCATTTTAAAGACGATTGAATAATCTTTCCGATGATACCAAGCTTGCATTGATTATTACTATGAAAAGGGAGATATAACTGATCAAACTCAGATTTCCAAACTTTTTTGAGGAGTTTAGTATTAAAAATTAATGATGTTGATATAAAACGTGTTAATGTTACAAAATTTCTTGGAGTTTTGATAGACGAGCATTTATCTTGGCAAAATCACATTATATATATATGTAACAAATTATCAAAGAATATTGGAGTCATCAGTAAATTGCGCCATATCGTGCCAAAACCAGTTCTTATCACACTATACAGTACTCTGATTTTACCATATACCTTATGTACTGTAATGCTGTCTTGGCAAATACCCATCCTACCAAACCCCGACGCATATTTCGACTACAGAAAAGAATGGTAAGAATTTGCACTTTTTAAGACCCACTTACCCATTCAAAACCTTTGCTTGAAAATCTAAAAATACTTAATGTCTACCAATTGAATAAATATAATATTGCAATACTACTACATAAGCATTCAAAAAATCTTCTTGCCAACACCCTTTCCAACCTGATTATTCAAAATAAATTTGTTCACAGTTATAATACTAGAAATCAACTCAAATACCATCTATGGGGATGTAATAAAACATATGTTTCATTCTCTTTTAAGTACACAGCCCCTGTTATTTAGAATTCCCTCCCTAATGAAATTGTTTCCTGCTTATCTTTAAATACTTTTAAGAAAAAAAACCTTAAGCAGTTCTTGTTATCTCAATCTTAAATAACCCTCCATTCCACCTTCCTCTTTGTCCCGATTTGTGTTTGTTGTTTTTGCTGTAAATGTATTTGTCCTAGATTATATGTTGTTTGTATTTAAGGCTTAGTTATACTGATATATTTTTGTATGCAATTTTCCGTGGTTACTGTTCTAAAATTAGGGTAACTGTCTCGACAGAACCTATACTGGTTTTATTACAGTTACCCTGATTCCATTTATGGCGTTTTCAATTGTTTTTTTAAATTCTAATCTTGTCTAAGTCAACTATTATGTTTTTCCTCGTGCACGATATTTTGATGATTGTAATGTTTTTTGTTTGTTTGTTTTTACTGTAAATATGAATGTTGTCCTTTTATTGTACATAATGGAATCGAATAAAACTTGAACTTGAACTTGAACTTGAACTTGAACTTGAGTATGCCTCATCTGAAATAGCAGACATGTATTACGCAATGTATATGTATATGAGCATGTATGTTTTTTTATGGAGGTGTGGAAAAATAATACATAACCAAAGCAAAGAGCATCACTGGGCAAAAAATGACAGGTGTTTAGGGTCCCTCTGAAATCTGTGGCCTTTGCCACCATATAATATCATAATATTTGGCCATGGCTGGCCTTTTCCTGGCTCTCCGGCCTCGGCCGGCTTTGTATTGGAATATTCGGCCTCGGTCTGGCCTCGACCCTTCCGGCCTTGGCCTTGTCCTTGTCCTCGGATGGGTCGGCCTTGGCCTTGTCCTTGTCCTCGGGCAATCCGACCTTGGCCTTGTCCTTGTCCTCGGGTGATCCGGCCTTGGCCTTGGCCTTGGACTTGGACAAGCCGGCCTCGGACACGACACTGGATGATACAACATTATTAGATTTGTCTCAGGAAAGAAACTTCTAAAAGTTAATTTAACTAATAGTCCATTACTGAAACAAGCACATGACTTTTAATTTTTCTATTGAAAATAAGGCATTTTGGTGGCCATTTTGCTTTTTTCCGTATATCTCAAATTGCCCAAGGCTGACAGGATGTCAGTTTTCAGATTGTTCAAGTTGATGGTCTCAGGAATCATAATCTGCAAAGAAAAAGACTATAGACCTTAAAACAAGGTCCAGCCCAAAATTTGGATTTGGCTACCGGACTAATAGTACTGTTAATACAAAGTCATTTCGGGCATTTTAATTTTTTTACGCACCCGTACACGCCAGTGAAGACGCGCATGCGCAAGGGGTTGGGACCAAAAGTTGACCCATGACCTAAAGTTGACCTTTGCCAAATTTGGTTGTATTATTCGACGGCCGACTCGAGATATTGCAAATATAAGTTATGTCTACCTTTTTTTTTTTACAAATGACGTCATAAATTACGTCACAGATGGCTTATGACATTCACAAGGTTACCATGCTGAGGTACTGACATGGAACATAACTATGCTAAGTTACAAGACTATTGCTTGTGTCGTTCTTGAGATATCGTCTGAACAAAAAGTGACAAGAAAGAAACACAAACTAAATTTGAATTCGTCTCTGAGACGAATTAGGCATTAGGCGATCCGCTTGCGGCACGCATGGCGTTGAAACAAAGCAGAACTGGAAGGAGGGGGGGGGGCGGTTAATGAGTATTTGGAATGTAATTTTGAATTGACGTGAACATTGTTTACCTAGCGTTGAAGTGAAATGAAACACGTATGTCTCGGTTGCACAATCAGTCTGCGCATGTGCCTGGACTTAAAGAAAAAAAGGTAATGAAATATTCCATGACTGTCTGATGTGTGTTGGGCAATATTCTAACCATCATCTGTATTGGTTGTGAGATTTCTGGTTGGCTAGTTTTGATGAGAGAGTGTTCAAAGTTACGGGACAAGAGTAAGGCAGGGTACCTAAAGTTTAATATTTCATAAAAAAATTCCTAAAATTTCTGCAAATACAATTGCGGCAATGCCAAGAAACTTGAGTCATTATGACAAATGTGAGCATCAACTGGCTAAGTTTCAAGAACTTTGACAGCTTGGTTTTTAAAATACCGTGCGCACAAAACCGTGCATTTTAACTGAAACTGTACAAATTCAAAGTCAATATTAAATTTTAATTCGTCACGAAGACGAATTGGTGATCCGCGTAACCACTCCAATCATTAAATTTGAATAAAACGTGACAAACAATGCATATCAATGATTATTGCATAATTGAATATATCACTCATCACCTTAGATTCTCTATCAAATATTAATTGAAAATTCAACGTGCGCGTACGCGTTCGTCGCGACGCCCGCATGAATATGATAAGCACCTATGATGTCCTTTGACCTGAAGTTAATGTGCACAAGGTTTGGTTATGTAAGGCCTTGGTCACACTAGCATTTACGACTACCTGCGATTGAGTTACGACGATTTATCGCAGGTGATCGCCAGTAGTTGCAGCTAGATCGTACGATTTATCGTACGACAACCATGGAATTCACTTGTGATCGCAGGTGATGGTACGATCGAAAATAGGTTTTCAAACCGGTTTGAAAACCTGGCTACGATCAATTTGATCGCAAAGAGGTAGCAAGCAATCGCCAGTGATCGTGCGGGCATCGTGCCATCACCGTACGATGATCGTGCCACTAATCGCACTTCCAAGAGTGAATTTGCATAGATACGAGAAGTGGTAAACAGATCGCGGGTAGACGCACGACAAATGGTAGCTCATCGTACGATGTATGATCCTGACTTGCGAATACCTGGAATGTGTTCAATGCATCGTTTTCTGTTGATATTTGAAGTGGTTATTTCCAAAAGGGGCTAGATCCATTTTTCATCAAATCTGACTTTTTTTACATGAGTCTATACAATTTTAGTAGCTCTATCAGATAACACAAACGAAAAGATGAAATTCCCACCAAAAAGTGGTAAAAAATGGGCAATAAAAATGACTTTGTTTCCAAAGGGGGGTAGATCCATTTCAGTTTATTTCCAAAAGGGGGTGGATCTAACACATAAAAATTAAGAAAATTCAAATAAAATAAATAATAAGTCACACATTTTCTGTAAGTGTAGTTTTACATTTGCATTGTGGGGTTCTTTGGTTGGCTAAGTTGGTTTTACTGAGAAACCTTGCAATGTGGATTAATTTGATAAATTCATTTTAATTAAAATGGTATGGATCTAACCCCTTTTGTTAAACTAGAGTTTGTTTCCAAAATGGGGTACATCCATTTGATAAAATCTAATTTCATTTTTCTGTCAAAATCCATATAATTTTAATAGCACGATATTATAACAAAAATGAGAAGGTGAAATTCAAGCTAAAAGTTGTAAAAGTGACAACGAAAACTAACTTTACTTTCAAAATGGGGTACGTCTATTTAGTTTATTTCTAAAGGGGGTAGATCCAAAACAATATAAATGAAGGCAAACATTTTTTTAAAATTGAAAACTCACAGATTTTTTCCTAAGTGTGGTTTGACATTCGAATAGTGGGGTACTTTTAGTGTCAAGTTGGTTTTACAGAAATATTGCAATATGGGTACATTAGAAAACCTAATTTTTCTCAGAATGGTTAAAAGTGGATCTACCTCCTTTTGGAAATAAACTCTTCATTTGTTGTTGCTGTTTAATAAAGTGAATGTCATTCTCGGGATTAAGTCCGGAATGACCATCCGAATAACCTTCAACATCATCTTGTGCATCTTCGACGGAGGCTTCTTTTACATGTTCTATTTCCTCCACCACAGGTTTCGCCCTCTTCCTGAGCTTTCTTGGAGGTATGTCTGAATTATACTGTACATGTAATGTACGAGTACACGTGGTCTCTCTGAACATTAATGGTGCATGTCAGAAGTGAACACTGATTTACGTAGCAACGTGAATAATGAACGTAAAATAAATATTTTCCTTTGTTCAGGTCGTTAAAAAGCATTCCATTCACACCTTCTTTTCACAAACGCATACTTTTGCATATTGAAATGCCAACCGTAGCATCTTTTGAAACCAGTGAACGCACGACGTTCGTACGATGAGCAGAAGTAATCGTGCGATTAGATACCATTCATCGCAAGTAATCGTACGAATACCTGCCACTAGTCGCAGCTAATCGCCCGTTTGTGTACCATTAGCCGTAGGTAATCGCACATAAGGCCACCACTTGCCGCAGGTGATCGCACGACTGTCTGCGACTTGTCTCAGGTGATCGTGCAACTCGTGGTGCGATTAGCGATTGGTATTCGTGCAATTACCTACGACAAGTGGCAAACAGGTCGTACAAGTGTGACCACACAGCACAAATCGTACGAGTTACTTGCGACCTGGCTGCGGAGGCTCTTGTCGTACGATTCATTTGATCGCAGGTAGTCGTAACTGCTAGTGTGACCAAGGCCTTACTCGACTCCAGTCTTGAGATATGCGCGAAATACGATTTTTCTTTGTGACGTCATAGATGACGTCACAACACTTTGGCATAGAAAGCGATGTCTGAATTGTTATCTACGCATCATAGTCTATCAGAATAAGCAATAAAAAGTAGGGGTCACTGTTAATTCTAGAGAGTTATGAGTAATTTAAAAATGCAGCCATTCACTACGCACGCATGCGCGCATTTAGGGGTTGGTTTTTTTTTGACTTGTAAGCGATATTATGGGTCCGGGTAGTCGGGTAATGATTGTAATTGATGGAGAATTCAGTCAGACATCCAACATCGTTGAAAAAACGACGAAATTCGGGCGGGAAAGGACTGCGCACGAAAAAACGCGCGCGTACGCGCGCGCACCAAAATGCTCTAAATGACCTGAAACGTATAGATCTGTCAAAAAGAAGTGATTTGGAGCATTTTTGCATTTTACGCTCCCGTCGTGACGCCGAAATTAGTATTAGATCAATGGGAATTAGAGTACATGGTAAGTAGATGAACTAGGTGTAGGCGAAATGAAATTAGACTGGGTGGAGTTGGGACGAACTAATAATTAGACCATGCGGTATTAGACCAAGTGACAGATTCCCACCTAATGTATACAAGGTCCATTGCAAAACGAATTATCCATTAATGTCTTCAGGTGAACAAACGCATTTTAGAGGGGCCCTTTGGGCCTACTGTCTGGACCCAGTACAGGCTAAACTTGCTGACACTAATATTTTTGTGATCCCCAATGTATACAGGGCTTATTGCAAAAGAATTATCTACGTATGTCTTTAGCTGAATTAACCCATTTTGGCGTCCTATTTGCTCCCACCCCCCTTTCCCCGGTCGCGATTTTTCCCCCCACGACATTGACGAAATAAACCGCTGCAAAAACAAAACCGTTCTGCGGGATTCGAACCCGGGTCAAAACGCGCTATCAATACAGCGAGCTATCCAATGTAGCCACACAAAGCGACTCGACAGTTGACGTCTTCTTTAGCAATATATACCAACGATTTCGAAAGTGCGAGACGTTAAAAACGTAGTGAAAGTACGCATGCGCCGTGCGAGAAAATCTCGTGGGAATAAAAAATTAGCTTCCCGGTCTTCCGTACAGGATGTGACCCGGCAGCAACACATCTCCTTGACCAATGCATTCATGTGAACATAATGGGACTATCAAACCCTCTTATACTTGATACGCTTTAAACAGTCCCCCTTTTATCCCGCAAGTACTTACAGAATATAAACAACGATGTTTTTCTTACTATGGTCCCTATTGGTTTAACAGGCTCCCACATAAAGTTCAAAATTTCCCTTCACTAGCTCTATTCAAAAACTCGTGCCCTCAACTACTCCATATTTTATATTATTATCCAATAATTTTCACTTTTTGTCTGACATTTAAGAATCTAAACTTAACTGTGATTACCCTACATTTTGACCTTCTTTCCAAATTCGTATAGCCAAGTTAAATTTCTTTTATCAACTGACTGCCATCGTGGGTCGCGTAGGTGCGAGGAGGCTGATACACTTTATTATGTCCACTCCTGCATGTTATTGTTTAACCATATTTCTTGCCACTTATTAAATTACCTACTGTTATACTCAATGCTGCCAGCCACGTAGCATTCATTTTTAAGATGTTTTCATATTCATCTGATTTTCAAATTTCAGTAGCATATATTTTAACATAATATTGTTTCGTTTAGCTTTGATTATCGATTTATTTTTGCACGTCTTTATGTTTTCTCGTAGTTGTATTTAAGTTGAAATTTTTATTGAACTTAAATTGAACTTTTGAGTTTTTTTTTTCAATTCAAATATTTAGTGCTTTTGCTTACCTACCTTTTTACATAAGTAAGTCTACTATATGTGTTTTTTTGTATTTATTTAGTAGTGCAATGTATGTAATTGTAAGGATAAATTTTGTTGTGTTTTTTATATTTATATGACTTTGTTTTTGTTTTGTTTTTTATCTGTGTGGGGTTTGTTGTAAAGCAGATCCACTTTGTCAGTGAACCTGAATGAAACTACATTGCTAAAAGAACACTTCAATATACAAAAAGATAAATATTTACATTATGCTATCAAAGCATAGGCTCCCGGTCTCGGTCTCGAAGACAATAGGTCTTGGAACCCAGACTCGTTCGGAACCCAGGGTCTTGGTCTTAATACTAAAGGTCTCGGTCACAGTCTTGGTATCGTCGACACCGCGACAACACTTGAATTTTCCGTAGTACACTAGCCGCTAATGCGAAGATGCGCCGATTTTCCAATTCAACTTTGTTTACTCACCAGCTGTCCACAGCGCCTCACCCACTTTGGCAATAAACTCATCTGCATCCGTCCAGGAAGACACGACACCTACTGCATTCACAAATTACACAAAAACAAATAAAGAAGACATAAACGTAATTCACACATTGCCCCCCCCCCCCCATAACCATGATAACAATACAATCAAAGACTAGACTTTAATTCGCCGCTAAGACGAATTGGTGACTACGACCATCAGATTTTAAGAAGATGTGACAGTCTACATGACCTTTTATTGCTTGTTAAAAGCTTTCTCTTTTCACCTTAAATTCCCAGTCAAACATTAATTCAAACTTTGACGTACGCGTAAGCGTTCGTCACAACCTACACGCGCTGATGATTAGTTTCAGTGTTCACCTTTGACCTGAAGTTACTGTGTACCAATTATGGTTATGTTACTCGACACCAGTCATGAGATATGCGCAAAATACGATTTTTCTTTGTTTCGTCATAGATGACATCAGAAGAATTTGTCATGGAAAGTGATACCTGAAATCTTATCTACGTGTCATAGGCTATCAGAATAAACAATAAAAAGTAGGGGTTACCGTTAATTCTAGAGAGTTATGAGCAGGCGCGCCGGAACACTTAGTTTTGGAGGGGCAAAATCTCGATGGGGGGCACATTTATGTGACAGTATGAGTTCCTCGGCGAGGGAGCGAAGCGGTCGAGCGGGCCAGGGGAGGGTGTGGGCAGGGTCGGTTGTAGAGCAGAAATTTTAGGGGGTCTACTAGGGGCTTGACGGAAACATGCGATTGAACGTAGCGACCGAACGGGGGAGGGTGTGGGAGGGGGATACCCCCTCCCACGGTAGATTTTTTTTGAAAATACGCGTAGAAAAGACGCGATTCTAGGCATGGTAAATACATATTTTAAAGGTATACCTTCTGAAAATTATTAGGGATATCATTGTAGTCAGTTTTCTTTTTTTCAAGAAGATGTAGAGGAAGTATGTGAAAAACTTATCGGGTATAGTCATACTTCCAAGGAAACGAAGCGACCTGGGGTGTGTGAAGGGGATACCCTCTCCCACGATTGGAACTTTTTGAAAATACGCATAGAAAAGACGTGATTCTAGGCATGGTAAAAAATATATTTTAAAGGTATATTTTATAAAGATAATTGGGGATTGTGTAGTCAGGTTTTCAAAAAGACGTACTGGAAGTATGTGACAAAGTGTAATTTAGTAGTCATATTATGTGAGGGTGGTATCGATCCCAAAGGAACTTAGCAAAGACGTTTTATTCTAGGCATGGTAAATACATTTTTTCACTGGAGATTGGGTAGACATTCGAGAAAGCGAATCAACCGAGCGGGGGAGGGTGTGGGAGGGGGATCCCCCCGTCCCACGGCGAGAAATTTTTGAAAATATACATAGAAAAGCCGTGATTCTAGGATTGGTAAACACATATTTTAAAGGTATATTTTATAAATAAAGTGTAACATGAGAATTTTCTTATACATGTATTGGTAGAAAACTTAGAAGAAAGGGAAAATGAAAAGGTTTACTAACGGTATGCTTCACGGGGGCACACTCGTCGAAGAACGAGAGGCCACCATATATACATTAAATTTACCTAGAAGTGAAAGTGCCCCGTCAGGGGCGAAAACTTTGCATTTTTAGTTAGGGGCGAAAACTTTGCATTTTTAGTTATTTTTCAGTTATGAAATTTGTATACAAGAAAATTGCCTTTATTGCTCATTTTGGTCTTTAATACTTTCATTAATTAATTATTTTTTACCTTTCAGGCGTGACATTGGGCGGTGGGCAAAAACTCGTTTGCCCGCCCCCCCCTAAAAAAACAAATTATTGGGGAGGGTTACGGTTACCCAGCCCCCAAAAATTTTATTTGGGGGGGGCAAGTGCCCCTCTTGCCGCCACCCCCCCCCCCCGCTTCCGGCGCCCTAGGTTATGGTGATTTAAAAATGTTCGCAATTCACTACGCAATGATGTCGAATTTAGTCAGAAAACAAAAAGCATCGAAAAAACGATGTTATTTTGTCGGGAAAGGGGTGCCGCGAAAAAACGCGCGCATACGCGCGCGCACCATAATGCTCCAAATGACCTGAAACGTATAGTGCTGTCAATAAAAAGTGATTTAGAGAATTTTTGCATTTTACGCGCGCGTCGTGACTCGCATGCGCGCAAGGTATGATGCCAAAGTTGACCCTTGACCTCAACTTGACCTATGTCAAATTTGGTTGTTTTATTCGACTGCCGGATTGAGATATCGCAAATGTAGGTTTAGTCAAACTTTTGGCCTTTGACGTCATAAATGACGTCACAGATGATCTATAACATTGAACAGACTACCATGCCGAGATATTGGAATAGGACATAACTATGCTAAATTACAAGACTATTACAGTCTTCGTTCTTGAGATATCTCGTCCACAAAAAGTGACCAGAAAGAAACAGCAATAAAGAAGAAGAAACAAATTCTGACGAAGTCTATGGTGATCCGCGTAACCGCGGATCACCATAGATTTCACGTTTTTTGTTTTCTTTATTTGGTGATCCGCGGTTACGCGGATTACCATAGATTTCGTCAGAATTTTTTTCTTCTTTATTGGTGATCCGCGTAAACGCGGATCACAATAGAGTTTGTACAAATTTTTATTTATTCATGTATATTTCTGGTCATTTTTTGTTCAGACGATAACTCAAGAACGATGGAAACAATAGTCTTTTAACTTAACACAGTTATGTCCCATGTCAATAGAAATTTCAGATGACTCACCATAGTTTCCCAAGGGCATTGCCATCTTCCACGATTTTGTTTTCGGAATATTGTCCTTCCAATATCAGTAGGTCCTGTAGAATAATAATAATGATAATAATAATAACTAGATTTTAATTCGTCACTGAGTAGAATTGGTGATCCGCGTATTCGCTCCGATGAGTAGACCTTACGAGATTGTGACAGTCTATATGGCGTATCATAACTTGTTCTAAGCTGTACATTTTCGCCTTAACTTCTCTGTCAAAAATTCTTAATATTTCGGCGTGCGCGTACGCGTTCGTCGTGACTCCCGCACGCATATGATGAGCACCAGTGATGACCTTTGACCTGAAGTTACTGTGTACCAAGTTTAGTATCACACTCTACTCCAGTCATGAGAATGCGCAAAACNCGATTTTTCTTGTGACGTCAAGATGACGTCAGAGAATTTGTCAAAGAAGTGATATCTGAAACCTTATCTACGCATCATAGGCTACAAGAT
>JZLH01S0050578.1:34702-45883 GCA_001188425.1 Eucidaris tribuloides | reverse complement strand
GCACCAAAAGTCAATGTAATGTGTTTTTCAGATAAAATATATTTGACAGACATATTTACAGAATGGCATTGATGTGCATTACAGTGTACATTTAATGCAAATATGTTAAACTGTGAGTGTATTTGAAAATAAATACAAAAAATCATGTATAACAATTCACTTCAGAACTATATAAGTGTGCGTCATGAGGTATTATTTACTATATCCATGAACCATGAATTGATTTTGAGAAGCCTAAAACGATTGTCAGAATTTGTGCCTGATATAGTTTCTTATCATTCAAATAAATGCAACAGGTCACTGTTGGTAGAGAGATTATTCAGATGGAATGACTACAGAAATCCTCTAAGTTTTTAATTTCTACACTGTTATAGCCTGCAAGGTGTGTTACACTTCCATACACCGTGGGCTAAGTGGACTCACTGGATTAAACATTTGTCCATATTTCATCAATTCAATGATACATTCAAGAGAAATTAATTCGTTGTAGTCATCTAAATCTTCTGCAAATTTTGTGTTTATCTGTAAGTTATGTAAATTGCTGTCACATGCACATTTGATATTAGAACAGGTTCTGCGGTTATAGTGATACCTCGGGAGGTTGTTGTTATTGAAATGTAAGCCTTCCTCTATGACAAATTTGGAGAGGAATTACTCATCAGTACCCGTGAATTAGGAGTGGTTTTCATGGTAAGCAATAATCAGACTTAGGAAGTTAATGAAGTTTAAATTCCAATTGGTATTGCTACTGATTAGGCCTATGTTAATTTGTACACCCTAACTGTTTGCACAGATATTGAACCTGGTCAGCTGAGATTGCATTGTTTAAAATTTGATTATCATACTTGCTATACAGTTTTGAAGGAAAATCGCAGAATCACTTGAACATTAGCTACTTGCTCAAGTTGTGTGCATGAAATTAGTAGATTATAGACACAGGCTGCAGCTTCCATCAGCAGATCTCTATACATGTCGAGTCCATCCTCCTCTACAGCACAGGCCAAACAACCCTGTTCCAAATTCACCGGTATTGTTTTCTGATGAGGTACCCTTTGATCAGCATGATTCAACAGGTATCTTCTGTTTGATGCAAAATATCTGTTGTAATCAAAAGATAAGAAAAAGAAATGGGCCAATCAATATTACTATACTGTATTTGTCTCATATTAAAACTAAATCCAAGAAACGAGTAGTGCCATTAAATGATTCAAAGCTGGACAAAGACTGCTTAGCATAGAATGGAATCAATTCATTGCATATTTAATAAATGAGACAAATGGATTTGCTGTGACTGCAAACATGGAGATGTTGATTATTTTGAGGAAACATATACAAATAGCATTTTAAAATATACAGATGATCACAATTTATTTCTATGTGACCAAGAGTCACCTATTTAGTAATAATTGTGTGAAACTTATGTAGGCATTAGACACTGGATGATAATCAAGCAGAATGAAACCTGGATATGATATGGCTGAGCCTCAATTGAAAAAATATCATCTTGTCTGTTAAGATATAGATGTTTTCTATCTAGTCTTGCCAATGTTTATTGTGGGTCAACATTGAATATATTCTCATTCAGCAGAGGATATCACAAATTAATTTGTTTCCTACATTTCTTTATAGACACTATATAACACTGTGGAAGACCCGTTTAAAAAATTGTCGAACTTTGCTATCTGACATATCTGACAGTGTTTGAATGAACAGATACCCTCCCTACTCAAAAGTATTGCAACATACAATATAACGCATACATTTTACGTTGAAGGGGTCTTTCTAAAATGATGTCCTAACTCCGTTTATTATTCGAAAATTACATTTTTTTAAAATAAATCAATGAATATATTTCTCGTTCCTTCTCCAAGGCGGAGAAATTATCAAATGCAACCACGCCCACGACAGAGGGGATGGAACATAAATTGTAACCCTTTTTTTTTGCTCCCCGTAGGGGTCGGGTATTAATTAACAGTAGCATCGTAATTCGGTTTCAGATTACCAATAAAATGGTTTTAATGGTTTGGAAAGACTTCCAGCAAACAAAAAATATCACTATGATCCTCTGAAGGGGTCTCAGAAAGAAGACCACGCCCCTCGAAGACGAAAGTGACCTCCTTTCTTCATAAGACAGTGGTAAGGAGGAAACGCGCCATATTTTAAACAATACCTCTTCAAGATATAATTTCGCACTCTTTTTCCATTCTAAAGGTAGTTTACTATTGTAAACATCTTAAAATTTACTGTAATGAAACTTTTCGGGACTTTTAATAATAATGATGCGAAGAAAAAGCCATCATCTTCTATGAGTAGCCTTATCCTCCTTGTCACTGTCTTATAAAGATAGGAGGTCACTTTCGCCTTTGATGGGCGTGGTCTTCTTTCTGAGACCCCTTCAGAGGAACACATTGATATTTTTTTTTTGCTGGAAGTCTTTCCAAACCATCAAAACCGTTTTATTGGTAATATGAAACCGAATTACGATGCTAGTGTGAATTAACACCCTACCAGTACAGGGAGCAAAAAAAAGGGTTAAAATTTATGTTCCATCCCCTCTGTCGTGGGCACGCTTGCATTTGATAATCTCTCCGCCTTGGAGAAGGAACGAGAAAATGTATTCATAGATTTATTTTTTTAAAAAATGTAATTTTCGAATAATAAACGGAGTTAGGACATAATTTTAGAATTCAGAGAAGTCCCCCAATCTAGTTTAACCCAGCATGGGAAATACACAGGTGCTAAGGGCAATTTAGCCCCCTAAATTAACAAAGTTTCCACCTAAAATCACAAAACTGCCCTCAACTACATGTATCATTATTACATGTATCATTATAGGGTTCAATACATATTGGCAATACATCACTATCAGGCTTGAAAGTAGCCCCCTAAAATAAAATTTTGTTTCCTATTTATTTTTTAAGCAATCCTGTTAATGGTTTGTATTTCAAAAAATTTGATTACAATTTACAGTTTCATTTCTGTTATAAATTTGTTGATCTTCAAATAACATGCCTAACTCTGCTATGATATTCTCATAAATTGTACTGTTAGTTATATGTACATTGAACTGACTTGGTGAAGTTGGCTTTGTTAAATATTTCTGAAGTTTACTTAACATGACATTTTTAAGTGTAACGTAAAAAAAAATAACTTTGTGAAATTCATGTGTTTGCATTAATGCAGGTATATTGTATGCCCCTAGACTAGTGAATGATCAAATTAATTTTGAACATCTTGGGGTTAGGCAGATAGTCATAATTGTATCGAAACTGCAAATTATCAATCTTAATTTTTGGTTTAAAAATAGAACCCATTGACCATACACTAATGGGGGGGACTTCTAATTCAATCAGGCAGCGTGTTAAACTTCATTTTGATTTTTAAATCTGGGCACCATTATAATTATAAATTGTGATTGTTGTTCGCTAGCAAGCAACTATCTTTCAGTAAATCATTGGTCTAGATCTACTGTCCGATCCAGTGATCTGCCTTCTACTCCTTTGATTTTGTGACGAGTATAACCATAGTTCTGAAGACCTGTCCTTGCTTTTATTTCATAAAACAGTGACTCTGTTTCTCATCAGATTTCTACTGAAACAGTAAGTTAGGCCTACAGCTCTTAGTCCACACATGACATGGTGGTTCCCTGCACGAGACACGATCTGCCAACATGACGAATTTGAGACTCATCTATAACAACACTACTCTAACAGTACGCAACACAATTCGGCAATTCTGGATTTTAGCCGCAGTCTATTTTACTTTACAGTAACTAACTTTACTCCGGGCTTTACTCATAAGTCATGTGGAGCTAACGTTAATGCAATATTGTCAGCAATACTGCATGTATGCTTGAGCTGTTGAAGTAGACAAGAAGTGGCAATTCGGCCGGCACGGATCGTATCTCGGCTTTACACGTTCTCATTACCATACCCGATACGATCCGCTGCCGGCGCGGAATTTTTATAACACGTAGGATGGCAACTGAAGATTCATGAATTATTCATGCAGCGATTCGACTTCGCAATCCGCCTCGCTCAATACACCGTAGTCTTAATAGAAGCCATGTCATTATTTTTTAGGAAATTAAATGTTGTTTCTGTTATGGACAGTATTTTCGTCCATTTACCTCTCACTCTCCTCTTTCCCCCATCTTTATCAAAATAAATATTGCTAGCTTATCAATCCAAGATTAATTTACATCTACTTACAAATATTCACACTCACACAAAATATGAATGAACATTTTTAAGGGGCTAGAAGCAAAGACGTATATGATGAATACGAGGTTAGAACAGTTCTGAACTCGTCCTGATTTGTGCGGGAAGTTTTGATGCCCATAGATAAGTTTTTATAGGCGTGTTAACAGGTTTAACCAGTTGATAGCTAACTTAAATGATATCATAACGTTTTACAAAGGCGGATGGGTTATATCAATCGAACTCCCCACATGCTTGCATGCGAGCAATGTCTGTTAAATGCTTGGGAAGCATAGAGTAGTAAATTGAGGGCTGGGCGTGAAGTAGTTCATAGCTGCTACAGGAGGTGCAGTGTATCAGTAGATCGCTCTAGTCTAAGTTAGATCTAGAGTCTACAAGAATATTAATTTTTTCAGTCAATCAAGAATTTTGATGTTATGGCTGTTATTACTTGTCGAACATGCCAGTTGTTGGGTGTCACATATTGTTGCCATTGAAGACGATTCGCCTTCTTGCGATCAATTAGTACTATTGATCATGGTTAAGGAGATTCTTAATTTAGGATTTCTCATCCTTAAAAAAATACATTAAAGCCTATTAGTTTAATTATCCTAAATCACTAAATCACCCCCTTTTGATTATAAAAAATGCTCAAATATATTTTGTTTTCAAAGTAAATTTAAGGGCTTTTTTGGACGAAGGAATACTTTTTTTTTTTTTTTTTTCTTCGGAATCTAGAAGCTCAGCGTTAGGAAATATGTCATATTTCCACTAGATAAATGTGACAGTGTATATAACTACAATGGGGGGGGTTTTGGGTTGCTCGACATCTCTCCCGTCTTCTTCGTTACTCTCAATTTCCTCTCTCTCTCTCTCATGAGTGAACACATTATACTCCTTCAAACTTTCTTTCACATATAACCATAATTATAAGTTACATTAATGGTTTATAAATTTGAATGTTCTGTTTATGATAATTATAATCTGTCATGTATCACTGAACACGTATAACAACACACTACTACCCTTCCGCTCCCCTCACTCGTACACCCCCATCTCTTCTCTTACTCCAAAAATGACTTTTCTTTGACATTGACCATTAATTATGTATAACATTACAGCTTAATATATACGATTTATTAAATTGCAACTTCTATACTGTATAATCCCCGTCACCAACTGACAAAATTGAATATTATGATAGAAGCATTATGTCTACTGGCCGATCATTGAAAGGCATATGTGGGCTTTATTTCTGTTTCTCTCTCTCTACTCCAGATACTCTTATATGCATCAGGGAATCAGGGAATTTATGTTAAGCAGCTGTGAAAATTTATCCCATACGTGTTGGGAAGCCCACCCCAACAAAACATACTATTTGAATTACAAAGAGACAAATCATAAAAAAGCATAACACTGAAAATTTCATCAAAATTTGGATTTAAAATAAGAAAGTTATTGGACATTCTAAAGTTTCACTTAATTTCACAAAAATAAGTTATTATGCAATCCTGGCCGGTATGCAAGTATGGAAGGGAATCAATTTCATCAACCCACTCATATTATTTTAAATATTTTTTAAATATATGAAATATGAATATATTTCCATTTTCTCCCCATTCGTCAACAAAACTTTATTCTCCCTAAACATTGTTTAGAATTACCATATGTTTTATAACCTATTGTTGTTCAATTCAAGAGGGCCATTATTGTCAAATGTGTTACAATTTGAAATATGTATAAATAAAAACAAATTATTAAAAAAAAACATCAGTGATTGACCCATGCGACTCTCTCATTTTTATTCACCGAGTCTGCAAAATTACGCGAGATTTTAAAAAAAGTCCTATATATAATAATAATAATAAATGAATGATCAATAATAATAATAATGATTAATAATAATAATCAATAATAATAATAATAATATAATAATAATGATAATAATAATATATAATGAATAATAATAATAATAGATAATAATAATGCATAATAATGCATAGGATTTTACTATAGCGTCTTTTCCATTTGATTAAATGTTCACGGCGCTTAGAATTAACAAAAAAGGACAGAAGTAAGTTACAAGAAAAAAGCACACTTACAACAGGAAGAAAAAGGAATAATAAATGTCACAACTTTTCTATTTCTTTTCTTTCCTTCTTCTTTCTGTTCTTTCTTCATTTCTTTCTTTTCTCTTTTTCTTTCTAATTAACTTTCTTCTTTTTTCCTTGCCTCCCTTTCCATTCTTTCTTTCTTTTCTAATCAAACATCAAATTCTAACGAAATTTAACGTCAACTGTAAGCCTAGACTAGTAGATCTAACGTTAGGCCCTAACGTAGATTCTCAGTATATACCAGCGGTTAGATGTAACATTAGAATCTAAGAATCTAACTTGGTTATTTGAGAAATAGATCTAACAGTTAGACTCTAGATCCTAGATCTATCATAGTAATATATAGATCCTAGACTAGGGCCTAGTTCAAGCGCTTTAGGAAGCGAACCGTACCGTACACGATACCGTGCCAACCCTATTGCGAAGTTTCCGTGCCAGGAGTGGTTTCACTGCAGTGTTCATGCAACATGTGGGAATGGTGCCTCCGACGTACCAATTCGGTACGCTTTAGACTCTCTAATCTAGAGGGGAATCACACAGTTAATGTATTGCGGAATGCGATTTCAGAGTGCTCAGGCGCGGTACGGTTACGCCGTTCGCTTTGGCACGCTTTAGACCACATCGGTGAGGTGTCCTCGCTGAGGCACGCTTCTGGCACGGTACGGTACGCGTACCGGTTCCGCTTGTAGGAGTGTTCAGGCCGCCTCCTCTGGCACGGTTCGGTACGGTCACGGTTCGCTTTAGGAAGAGGCGCTTGAAACAGGCCCTTGTCAACGTTTTTTTAAGCTCACCTAAAGATATAGCTTGAGCAAATTACCAATTTTCTTCTCCATCCATGTTCCAATTGGATATCATCACCACTGCAACAAATGTGACACACTCAAAACGGCTGTTCGACAAGTAATCAGCGTACATCAAATTCACCTGATTGACATTACACTTGAACTGATAAGACTTAGCATCAATGACTTGAGGCTAGAGCGATGCAATACTGTACACGTGCACTCTCGGTACCAGGCATAAGACTACTTTCCATCAGAACTACAGCTCAATTCTAGACTTACTCCAACATTAAACAAATTGCACGACCCAACTGCAACAAGCATGTCGGTTCGAATTGAATATTAAACGACCATCCCCTTTCAACAAAATATATTAACGTTTAAAACGTCAATGATATCATTTAAGTTAGTAGATCAACATGCGTTAAAGACCTGTAACGCTAATACACCCAAACTTTCTAATCAGGCCTCATCAACAAACACTTCCACTAAATCATCAACAATAATAGAGAACGAGTTACAGCTGAACATAAACCTTCGAATTAAAATAACATATAGTCTTATGACTTTCATAGCACATATAAAAATGATCATTCAATTATCATTGTCGTTGATGTGAAATAAATAATTCGTAGATAAGATGAAATAATCTACCTGAGAAAATTGAATAAACATCTCACATCTCTCTAATTTTGATAAAGATTAGTATAGGAAACAAGAATATATACTAGATAAGTACAACAAATACTGCCATAAAAACAGAAGCAACATTATAATTTCGCTAAAGATAAACTATAAGGCTGTCTAAATACAACAGACTTAGATGATATTGAAGCTGAAAGGGACGAGATTTGCGAAGCGAAATCAAGATCAAAATAGAATAATCATAAGAATCTTACAGTTGCAATTCCTACAAGTATAATAAAAATTTCGACAGTATAGCCCGGAAACCGAATATGCAACTCTAACTTGGCTATACTTCAACAAGAAATCAAGCAATACATGCAGTACTTGACTGACAATAATCAACGGAACCGACCTTAAAGATTGTAAGAATCCACAAAAAAACATGACTTGATAGAAGTCAAAGCCGGAGTAAAGTTAGTTACTGTAAAGCTAAATAACTGGCGAGCTAAAATCCAGAATTGCACCGAATTGTGTTGCGTTACTGATGATTACGGTTAGTGGTTGTTATAGATTGGGAGTCTCAAATCTCCGTCATCGTGGCAGAATCGTAGTCCTCGTGCAAGGACCAACACACAGATGTATGTGTGGAGACTAAGACTGTAGGCCTTAATAGTATTTCAAACCAGAGATTAGGAAAATCTGATGAGAAAAAGAAACAGTAAATAAAAAAACAACAAAGTCACTGTATTTATGAAATAAAGCAATGGACAGGTCTTCAGAAACTATGGTTTACTCCGTCACAAAAATCAAATAGGAAAAGAAGAAGGCCAGGATCACTGAAGATCACAGACTAGTAAGATCTCGAAACCAATGATTTACTTGAAAGCATAGTCAAATGCAATATAGCTCAACGCGAACAAACAATCACAAATTTATACATTTATATGAGTGCCAGATTTATAAAAAATCAAATGAAGTTTAACACGCCTGCTAGATCTGAATTAGAAGGTCAACCACCCCCCCCCCCATAAGTGTATAAAAATCAGGTACCATAAGGATATCTATAATATGACGTTTTTTATTTCCGACCAACAAAAATCCAGAGGTTAGAAAAAAACGAGCTTTCTATCCGGAAAAAAAAACAATAATATTTATATACCCGGACGAACAGGACCGAGAAGCACGATAAAAAAAATGGACAGAAAAGAAAACCCCATTTTTCGGAAATTTTAATTAGCACAGAAGCAAAACTGAAGGCAAACTGAGAAAAAAACCTCCAAAACAAAATAATTTCCAAGGCCAACAATACCAATAATATGAAATGCAATGATTTTATCGAAGAATTAAAGCTAACATATACCAAAAAAACTAATAAGAACTTGGCAACAGAAATATTTTATAACAAGAACAAAAAAGCAAAAAAACCGACCTGCATGACACAATCATAATCCCAAGAAATATAATATTTCTGAAATAAATAATTATCCTTCCAAACAGAATAAATCTAATAAAAGGGAAATACATGTAAGCAAAAACAAAAGTGTAAAAAATACTATACTAAGTTTTGTACATGAGCTAACATGGCATTCTTTTTCATGTAAAGTATTGCATATATGTACAACTGAACTCTATATTATTCATTGGTTTATAATTAATTCAGCAATCATATGGGTATAATTTTTATTTTCCTGAAATCAACTGACACATCTTTCGGTATCACTTTGCATGTTGTTAACTACTTACTTGCTTTTTCATATTTAAAGCACATAGTTATTGAGATTTGGCGGATTTTTTTTGTTATTGAAAGTTTACGCCCAAAGTGTCATTATCACACCAATAACAGATTTCTGAATTCTTTAGTTGTTGTTTTTTTTTATTACTTACCAGTCTAATGAAAATATTGGTGGGGGGGACCCCAAAGATTTTGGGACTAAATTTGACATTATAGCATCAAAGGCGTTAAATAAGAGTGTAGTTATCTGATTATACCTCATCAGAAAAAGAGCAGACCTGATCTTTTCCGATGAGGTATTAATTCAGCTAATTCTCTAACACCTTATTAACCCTTGGATGCCTCAGCCCATTCACTTAACCTATAATGTCAAATTTAGCTCAAAAAATCTTGGGCGGTACCCCCCCCGAGATTTTTCAATTAATTAAACAAATAAACAAAAGTGCCATTAGAATCTACTGTTATTGGTCTGCGATGTGATTATGGACTTTTTGGGCAATAAACCTATTCAATTAGTTTTTTCCATGCCTTACACAACGGGCTAATTATTTCAACATTTTTTCTCCATGCTAATTCTATAAACTGAGCTGTATGGCCTACATTACAGCACAATCAGTGCAGTAGTTACGGTAGTTGCCATTGGAGAGTAACCATGAATAGGGGGGGCAACAAACATAATCAGTTAGAAGTTCCACCACCAAACACAGGTGAGAACCAAAAAACACAACGAGGCTGTCCTGTTTATTTTATAGGCCTAATTTATGATAATTCAATAAAATGAAAATCTTGAATAAATAACAAAAAAAATAAAACACTTTAGGAGGTTTTATTCCGTTATCTTCCGAAAAGCGAGAAAAAAAAACTGTTTGTTCTTCCGGGACGGAAAAAAAAACCGGGTAAAAACCGGCCGGAAAAAACCGCCTGCGGAAGGAAACTTGCCAACCCTGCCAAAAAATTAAGATTCTGATAATTTGCAAGTTTCGATACAATATATGAACTATCTGCCTAACCCAAGATGTTCAA
Organism: Eucidaris tribuloides; assembly: GCA_001188425.1. Classification (NCBI taxonomy): domain Eukaryota; kingdom Metazoa; phylum Echinodermata; class Echinoidea; order Cidaroida; family Cidaridae; genus Eucidaris; species Eucidaris tribuloides. Next base: position 35,406 of record JZLH01S0050578.1, on the reverse strand, counting down.
AAATTAATTTGAATCATTCACTTAGTCTAGGGGCATATAATATACCTGCATTAATGACAACACATGAAGTTTCACAAAGTTATTTTTTTTTTACGTTAACCGTTACACGTATAAAATGTCATGTTTAAGTAAACTCAGAAATATTTAACAAAGCCAACTTTCACCAAGTCAGTTCAATGATAGCATATAACTACAGTTACAATTTAATTGAGAATATCATAGCCAGAGTTAGGCATGTTATTTGAAGATCAAAAATTTATTAACAGAAATGAAACTGTAAATTGATAATCAATTATTGTTGAATACAAACACCATTAAACCAGGCCAATGCTTAAAAAATAAATCCACGCGAACAAAACAATCTTTAATTTAATAGACAAGGGCAGACTAACTTATCCCAATGCGCTAGCATCGTGAACTGTAAAAATAATAAATGACCAAATAAACTGATAACCACAAATAGAAAACAACCCAAACTTCACTAAATGATAAAAACCCTGATAAATAGATGTAATAACATGTTAGCTTGACGCAACCAAGTTATTGTCGAACTTTAAAGGTGGAAACTTTGTTATTTTAGGATGGACAATAATCTGCCCTTCAGCACAACTGGCAAAAATACTGTATTTTCACATGACTGAAAAAAACTCCAGTTACTAAACTTAGAATTGGGGCGACTTCTTGAATTAATCCTCAACTCTCGG
>JZLH01S0050578.1:19774-31635 GCA_001188425.1 Eucidaris tribuloides | reverse complement strand
TGCGTATAGCTCACGCTGAGTGACTGACTGTCTCGGCTCGTGTAAGACCAAATGCGCGTTTCGGAGGTAAAGTTTTCAATACGTGTCGGACAAGCCTTGGCCAAGCTTTCAGGTAGTTAAGAACAACCTTTGTTTAAAAGGTATGCATTAAATTTGAATATATTACGCAAAAGACCTAAGAGAAATTTTCGCACCTTAAAATATGAAAATAATGCACAATCCACCTAATGTAATCGAGTGAAAAATACATACTTTCACCACTGGCGTGATGGCCAACTGGGTACAGCTTCTGTCTCACGTCAGAATGGTCGCAGGTTCAAGCCCCGGCTTAGTCAGACCAAATACGTCTATACTTCATGGTGCAATCCTGCGCCTTAGGTGCAACTTTGCACACTTCTGAAAGGCGGAAATTTGCACCTTAATGGTGCCAATTTGAACCTATTGTTTTAGTGTGTGCATATTTTTTTTCACAAAATCTGCAATACGTTATATTACATAAAAATATAAAAGAATGGCATGTTGAGAATAAATAAATGTATGCATGTCATACGATTGACTGCAGGAAATAAATTAGAGTTTTTTTGTGTGATATATTCTCGAACTGTTGGTGATTATGAGGGATGTATTCAAGGACGGTCTCGAGGCCAGATTTTGCCAGCCTTGGCCTCGGACCGAGTCACGGGTACAAAGTCTATGGGAACAATATTTTTCCAAGGGCCTCGTGACTCGGAACGGCCGGCCTCGACTACATCCCTGGTGATTATCCGTCTTTGTTTTCACGACATATTGATGATCACACACAAACGGAATGACCCATCAACGACAAATAAACATTATATTTTCACCTTGTGGGAGAATGCTTAACAAATATAAGTTAAATCATTTTTTCATCGCTTTGTGACGTAAATGTTTCTTTTGCAGTAATCCTGGTGATGTACAAGTATCAGCAAATAAGTGGCCCAGTCAGTGGGAGTGGCTTGCCTGTTGCTATAGCTACTCGACCTCGCAACAGTCGTCCGCTTCATGGCCGGAAAGAGCGGTCAGGTTTGGTGTCGTCGTGTGTGGGCCCATGCGACAATGACAGCGATAGCGATTGTGAAGGTGATCTATCGACTAGCCAACTCTGTATTTCTGGGGACGAACCTGGCTTGCTGGAGGTGAAGGTTGGTGATCAAGTATAGGTTATAAGTTTACTTGTCATTTGGCAGCAAGTTTCAAGTACTTCCAGTTCAGTATGGCGAATTGTAATTATAATTTGTTCCGGCTAGCTAACGACCAACAGATACAAAGGAAATTCGTCTTTTTGTAGGCGGCCAATGCAACCCAAATGCATATTGACTTCTGTTGATGCTTATTATGATACACATCACCATATCAATAATGATTATTTCGTGAAAATATGCATCATATATTTTTAAACTCCATTTTAAACGTTTGTCTACACGATGCTACTACTACTACTACCGTACTAGTGCATCGCAGTAGTAGTAGAAATAGTAGTAGTAGTAGTAGTAGTAGTAGTAGTAGTAGTTGTTGTTGTTGTAAGCCGTAGTAGTAATAATATTAACACTTTGGATGCTGGGCTGCAAATCAAGGTAATGGTATGTTAGCCAAGGACCGGTCTGTTTTGGACTTATGTGTATACCCTTTCAAGAATGTACGATTTTCTGTAAAAATCCAAATGCTATCGAGACAAAACATTTTAACTCATTCATTTAGTTCAATGTGTCTTCATTTCACTATAAATATCATTGGTAGGAACTTAATGATGTTTGTCATTCGAATTAAAGATGTATTTTACTGATTGTCTTCTCGGCCAACCGGTGGGCCGATAGAATCACCACTGAGATTAGACGTGGGCTCGCCGGTGGGCCGTCAGCACCCAAAGTATTAACAGAGGTAGTAGTTGTTGTAGAAGTAACAACAGTAGTAATAATCGTAGCTATAGGAAAATTCTGGTAATGGTAAAAGAAGTAGAAGTAGTACTAGTACTAGTAATAATGGTAGTAGTGGTAGTAATAGTAGATTGTAGTTCGAAGTATTATAATAGTGGAATGTATTATTGTTGTTATTGGTGGTAGTGGTATTGTTAGGAGTAGTAGTTGGAGTAGTAGTAGTAGTAGTAGTAGTAGTAGCAGTAGTAGTAGCAGTAGTAGTAGTAGTAGTAGTACCGTAGTAGTAGAAGTAGTAGTAGTAGTTGTAGTAGTAGTAGTAGTAGTAGTAGTAATAATAGAAGTAGCAGAGGTTGTGGTAATAAACACAAACAAAAAAAGGAACTACCCCCTTTTCAAATACCATAACTTTTTAAAGTAACGGTTTTGAGCAAACTATTTCGGCAAGGGTGTTTCTGCACTAATTGACTAACTTCTGTATGAAAATGTGATTGATCCGTCAAGGCACGCATGAGTGAACACGTATTATAGATAAAAAAATGCCACTTTTCAAAAGTCACAAGGGTCCTTTGGAGGGATTTGTGATGCAGAATTTTGACAAATTATGTTTCTGTTGAATGATTATTCAAATTTATGTAAATCATCTATCATTCGAACCCCTTACACATCTGTTGGCACTTTTCGCATGTTTTACGCTTCAGTGAGCTCAATTTTAAAATTTCCATCCTTCCTCAATTTTGAAATTGTAAAATCTATTACGTTTATTGAAAACAATAAAATCCGATATTTTGCTGCAAAATGTATCTTTACATGTTTTACGAACGTAAGAGATTGTAACCATGTCATGGTTCAGTGATCACACTTTATTAATAAAGCAAATAGTACCATTATTTACCATTATGTTGGCATAAGAGATGACTCCTTTGACTTTTGAAAAAATAAGATTTTGCCTTAAATGCATGCTCACTCACGCATAGCTTGGCTGATTATTCTTATTTTCACACAGTTATTAGTCGATGAGTGTAGAAATGTTCCTGCTAAATTATTTTGCTAAAATGTATTTCGTTAAAAAATGATGGTAGTTCGAAAAAGGGGGTAGTTACTTTTTTGTTGTGTGTAGGATTAGTAATAGCTGTAGAAGTAATAGTAGTAGTGGTAGTAGTAGAAGTAGGAATAGAAACTAGTAAAGATGTTCGCTGATTCATCATTTTATCCAACTTTAATGAGGCGAGTATGACAACGTGGTGGAATGTCTTGTACGATGTTGCCCTTTTCAGAGTTTTCCTGAGTACATGACCGGCAATGACACCATTGTGAGCAATCCGATGTTATTCCTCCTCCACAACAATCAAGACGGCAGTTCTTATTTGGAGCCAGAAAAAAACGATGTGAAAGGTATGTTTGCATGATCGCGAACAAAATTTTCTTTTCGAGTTGTAGGTAAATTAATTACAGTGTGTGCACAGAATGCGAAGTTATCTTGACTGGAAGGTGAAATCACAACATTACCTTAAAATCACATTGAACGAGGATAACGAAATAACACCCTTTTCACTAGAATGTTTGCCTACGCAGATAAAGGATTAAAACGAAAGAGGTATTCAAGGAGATATTTTCATATGTATGAACTTGTTAAGCAAGTGGTAATTGAAATGAAAAGAATTGCCATATAGCTGCTATTTTTTTAGCCTAGTTTATCATGCATGTCAGTATTCTTGTTAAGTGTGGTTTGTTAAGGATATTTTTTTCATGGTATTTTTTATTCCTTCTCCCTCCTAAATAAAACAAATACCCCAAATTTTGCAGGCTTGCGAACGGTGGGTCTGTCTGACCAATTTTGTGAATCAAAGTACTGTTTTAGTTTTCGAAAAATGCACATCAAATATGGCACGCACATTGGTCATTTTTCGCATGTTTGGGAAATTGCATTGCCATGGTTATTGCATATTATGGCAATACATCAGAGGAAAATAACGCGGATCGACAAACTTCCTTATTTCTCCAGTAATACTGGTGAAATCTGGCACAAATGTTGGTTGGAGGAGGGGGGGGGATAGATATGCAAGACCCATTTTTGGAATGTGTCAGAAACTGTGTTACCATTTTAGCATTAAATTAGCAGAAAATTTAGCGGATCGAGCTATACCTGAAAACATGTGGAAACCAAGTGGCATTTATTACTGTTGACTTTATCTCTTGCATACTTCTGTATCATGCAGGTCTTTATTTGACCTATGATCAAGACAACCAGAATCAAGCTAGCCTAGGCAGTGACAAGGCTTCACTTAACGTGACAACCGACCCTCTCTGCTCGTCAAGAAACCAATCCGGTCAGCTGGAAAATTGAACAGAAAAAAAAATAAATATTGTGTAACTGATCCAAGGGCGTCGATCCATGTTTCGGATATGGGGGGGGGGGGGGAGTGAAAAAAATATCCAAAATTTTCGGCGCGCTCTGCCATTTTTATGCATGTTTGATGGTTTTAAAGTGCTTTCCAAATCATTTTAAAACCTGTATTTGCATTGCATATTATGAACTAGTAAAATTGCCAAAATTATTGGGGGGGGGGGGGTCAAATCGATATGTTTGCCGCTCCCACCAATATTTTCATGGGGGGGGGGGCGATCGCTCCCCTGCCCGCAGGATCGACGCCTCTGAACTGATCCACTATAGTTTGAAAGTAATGTGCTGCGTGCATAATATTTTGTTCGTGTTACAGTGAAATGAGATGAAATTTTGCTTGATGATAACTCTATTGCGCCTAAATATTTAATGTAATCTTAAGACATGTGAATCCACAAATAACAGATAGATATACACAAATTACAACCAAACTGCAGTTGTATTACGCTAACAATTGTGGACACAGTATTGCTAAAACGATAAAGATCATGCCACGTTTTGGTATTTTCTGTATTAATGTAAGAGTGGGATGTACGGTATCTGAATGTAGTTAGTTTCCAAAAATGTCATGATATCTTCTTTTGTGTGTGCGCAAGTTTGAATTTAAAAAAAAATATTACTCATATCAGAAGTGTTCATTAACAATTTATTGCTTCGTTCATTCTCACAACCGGGTGCATGAGTTCTATGAATACTATGAATATGAAGGTTTAAGTGTTGGAGTCTCTACCTAACAGTAGTGAATTTATACAGGTTTGAGTTTGAAAATAAGCTGGAACATCTATAATAAACAATTCATTTAAAGACCATCGATGGAACTGTGGAATTCGAATAGTCTAGTTAATGATCACTATGAAGAGGTATCTTGGAGTGTAGGGCAAGGCCACTTATCATGATTTTCCGTAGTCCCATCAGTGGTATTCTACAAATCCCTAATGATAATTATTTGAATAAATTACCAAACCCGTAAATTGAGTTTGTTCTCCTAATACCATGTGCGCGTTTTTGAGAAAATAAACTAATTCTGGCGGTTATTTATAATGTCGTGAACAAGTACGTTTTAGCAGCGTACAAACTACCGGGGACTTTCACCGTGTGCAAAAATAAATTACGTGGCTGGAATGTCACACCATCATATCCTCATTCGCAACTTGGGGGTGCTTGACAACCTATGCATTCACGATGCTTCTGTGAAACCGCAGATGTTTGAAAACTGAATGGGAAATTTGGTGAGGCATTTCAGAGCAACTATTGTAAAAAATAATGGAGGACTGCGTGAATGGGTTTTGTTAAATGCATTCAAAAGAATACCTTTAACAGTACATTCCGATGTGAGCCACGGGCCTGCATAAATATTGATAGCAAAAATGTAAAGACAGATCTAGCAAGAAATGCTTGTGTCTGTGAAATCGCTTTATGACCGTGATTCCTTCTTCTACGAATGGGACCGAGGAACTTGCCTTATTAATTAGTCGATTATCTCAATAATGCGTTAATAAAAATTGGAAAATAAATTTGTTTTCTCATCAGCAACGTCATCTTAAAGGCATTGTATAACAATTTTTCCAGTTTAATTAATTTAATTTAAAATCTGAGCTGCATGATTCCCCATGCTACTAGTGATTCTGACATGGTCAAAAAATGAAGCCCTGAAAAAAATTGCTGTTTTAAACGATCATTAAGTGCTTTAAAAAGGTAAGATCATTAGAGACCATTCCAGCTTTCCCCCATAGACTACTGTGTTGCAGAATTTCCTATCGCCTGATAGGAAATTAATGTGCCAATTTGTATCTGCACATATTGTACTAGTGACAGTATAACTGTCCAGACTTTTGTGTTCTAAGGTGTTTATTTGTCCATTCAAACACTGCCAGGTATGTCAGATAGCAAAGTTTGACAAGTTTTTTTAAACGTGTCTTCCATAGTGTTATACAGTGTCTTTAATCGGTTTGTAATGTTATTTTGCATTATCAATCTGGAGACTACGGAACTTCATTTCTAGAGCGTTATCTGGTCAATGCCCTACAGTCCATCTGGGATAGTAAATTGGTAATACACTTGGGTCTATGATTGACGTTTTCAGTAATTTAGAACCTACCCACACCCAGGTTCCAAATCTTCATTTACCTCAAATTGAATACCAACCCTTTCCACGATTATGCCACATGGTTCTCGCTGCGTATATTGGATTTTATACCAACTAAATGTCTGTATCATCGTAATGATATATTCAGTTTTATTCAAAGTATTTGGGAAAGCGTAATCTTGTTACCTTCAATCAGTAAAGTAAATTGTCACAGGCGCACTATCCTTCGGCGATATTTAAAACTATGAAATGGTATTTTTCGTGTAAAAGGACACGATGCTTTGTGAATAATGCTTAAAGGTACTGGCTAACATTTACCACAGTTAAAAAAATCTGAGCTACATGATTCCCCATGCTACCAGTGTCTTTGACAAGGTCTAAAAATGACGCCCCGAAAAAATTGTATTTTAAAATGATTATTTGGTGCTTTAAAAAAGTGAAAATCGTAAGTTGACCGGATTCACCTGCCCATTTTCTCCGATAGCCTTATTGTGTGTACACCTAGGCTATTTCTTACTCGCGCCGAGTATAAATTGTTTATTTATGCATAACTTGCCATTGGCAGTGTAACTTTCGAAACTTTTGTATTCTAGGGTGTTTATATCTCCATTTGAACACTACTATGTAGCTCAGATATCAAAGTTTGACATTTTTTTTTAAATCGAAGGTCCACAATGTTAGCCTATCACTTTAATGCACTCGTTAAAAATAAGTGTTGGGTGGTAATTGATGCACATGACATCTCACAAATATCAAAGTAGTTCAGTAACTATTGTAATGAGTTATATATTCATAACAAATTAGCATTATATAAATAAAATATGATCCACGTAAAAAGAAATCAATTTTTAATGATATTATGTAGAGAAACGACAGTACATTGTTTTAAATGGTATTATACTCTACTAAACTGGATTTAATGGTATAAATAATCGGATAATATGTGAATTGTTTATGGTGCATTTCATTTGCATAAACATTAGTATGAATGAATACTGTATTAACGTAGATTAGACACGTGAACATTTAGATACATTTGTGTAAGCTGTATATAAAAATTGATTATGTACCATTAGCTACATCTCTCTGGTGAAAAAAAAAACCCAGAGGTAATTATCCCAATCATATTGTCATTACCAGATCTGTCTAAACAATAATCACCCAATGGTGTTGCGTCAGAAGTACTACAAATGTCGGAGCTTTACCAATGTTGCTTGTAAAAGCGGATCAAAACTCACTTTATTGGGTGCCCTAAGCCATTGCTGTCGCTGAAAACATGATTAAGTGAGATGGTACCATTTCCCAATTAATTGGGGGTACGGCAGACCCTAGTTCCGACTAATTGCCATTTTTTCACAGTTAAATGAAAGAAAGATACCCATAATCTCCTACCAAAAAGAAATATTTTGCACGTCTATTTTCCGTCACTATTAGTCGCTCGGATCGGGAGTAGGAAAATATTTTTTCTTTAATATTCCACATCTCAAGCAATTGAACTAAAAAAATAGAAATGTACACTTTTCGACGAAAAAGACATTTGGGTCTGAATTCACAAACGAATTTTCAGCCACGGTTATATGATTTAAAACGTCAATCAACTCCCTGGTGAGTATTAGGGACGTTTGATGCGCGCTCGTGCTCTAATAAGGAGTTACATCAGCTGATAGATTTTATTATCTCTCTGACCTTTGATTTATGTCATTTTATATATTATGTTTTTGTTTTTATGTATTATGTTTGAACGTTATACATGTATGTAATCGCGGATATGCTTTAAACTTTTGCGATTAAAGATTAAAGTCGTTTGAAGTAACAACAAGCAGTGTTTCTGTAGTCTGCAATATAAACTCCTCAAAAAGTTGTGAAATCTGCGTTTGATGGATTATTTCTCTGTTTTAGTGGTAGTGATCGATCCATACTTGGTACTATCAGAAAAAATATTCAATTCATTTCTTCGGGGAAAAGCCAGTGTTTAACTAGAATTTTGCGGTTCTCGGCTTTCGCACTTGCTATATTCAGAGAATATAAACCCGTGGGACACTTCACATTCAAGCGACATCGAAATCGGACTATGGAAAGTGGTTGAAGTGCACCTTTGTTCCTATTCGCCAATCAGAAGAATTATACAAATGAGGTCATTAATATGCATATTTCCATTATCAGTTTGCATGGGAAACACTTGTACCCGGCACTACCCACATGCCGAAGCGTACATCGAAATCGGACCATGGAGAGAGGTTAAAGTTCACCCTGTTCTTATTAGCCAATCAAAGCATTATGCAAATGAGGTCATTAATATGCATACTTTCCGTCATCAGTTTGCATGGGAAGACTTGAACCCGGCACTGCCCACATGCCAAGTCGCATCAAAATCGGACTATGGAAAGTGGATGAAGCTCACCTTTGTTCCTATTTGCCAATAACAGCAAATCGTCGGTGACAATACGAACCGTTAAAATGAGGCGCGGAGAGCAAAAACACGATTCCGAGATAAAGGCATTTAAAGATGCGACTACTAACAATCATCAAAATTCACATGCTAGACATTGTTGAATATCACTTAAATTCCCAGGTAATATGTAAGGGAGATGCTCTTTCATGATATATCTTCGATTTTCCATAAAACTGAGTTAAATTCTTACAAAATCATTCCAAAGATTGGTTACGGTTCGACCAGCCCACAACTTTGTTAATGTACGTGTATTGTGTACAAAGCAAGGGCTTTACGAACCAGAAAGCCGCGCGCACAGGGAGCGCTTGCCCGGTTCGTAATGCCCACGTTACATAGCTGTGACGCTTCGTCGCGTACAAACGAATACGCGAGGGTCATGAACGTTTCCGGTTCGTAAAGTCCGAAAATTAGGATACTGCGTTTTTCGGGCATTTGTGGATTTTCGTTTCATAAATATCTTAATAATTAGGGAGTTTTATGATCTGAAATTTTCCACAAAGATGCGGCCTAGTCTTGACATTGAAAATATGTGAAAATCTCAATTTAGAACATTTCATGATATTCCACTCATTTTCACGGTTCGTAATGTCACCGACGAAATATGCAATTGAGGTAATTAATATGCATATTTTCCGTCATCAGTTTGCTTGGGTGACACTTGTACCCGGCACTACCCACATGCCATCAAATTCGGTGTTTGCGTTCATGGTGAGGTTCACCTTTTTGGTGTGAAATGGTTGACGAGAGACATCTAGGATACATTCATTCATCCGCATCCATCCATCCATCCATCCATCCATCCATCCATCCATCCATCCATCCATCCATCCATACATACATACATACATACACACACACATACACACATACATACACATACAAGCGAAAGCTAAGTGTGCCTTCCAGCACACTGGGTGGCCTATAAAATCGAAGGATAAAGTGTAAATTGAAAAGCTGCAAATTAATGACGGTGGTCATAAAGAGTCAATAAAGAACACGTTCTTTTGTGGAGTTACGTGTTTTGTTCTCAGCTGGTCAGACATGAATGCCAATTTGAAAAGGAGCCCCTGCCACCACAAAATGTTCCTGACTTTGAGGTTAAAGGCTTTGTAAAATGACCCAAGTTCGGTAAGACACCTAATTTCTTATTTCCCCGTTAATAAGTGAGTTTTCCAATGTCTTTTGACATTAGCATTGTAACACCAACGATTATCATTGATTCAAACAAACGTGTGCACAAGCAAGTAAACAAACGGGGAAAATGTATGGGCATTTAAAAACAGAACTTAACCCGTTCAGTCTGAAGTGGCAGGGGTTCCTTTTGAAACTGACATTGATGTCGAACCAGTTGAGAACAAAGGACATAACTCCATACAAAACAACACGTTCCTTATTACCGTCATGACCCGGTCATTTTGCATCTTTTCAATTTTCACTTTATCCCATATTTCCAATTACTGCCCCTTCCCTGATAGCATAATCATACCAAGTAGGATATCATTTTAAAGAAAATTAAATAGTCTTTCTGCTGGTATCAAATATATGTCTTGATTGTTTCTACAAGAAGGGAGAAATAATCGATCAAAATCAGATTTCTAAACTTTCTTGAGGAGTTTATATGTCTTGATCTACAAGAAGGGAGAAATAATCGATCAAAATCAGATTTCTAAACTTTCTTGAGGAGTTTATATGTCTTGATTGTTACTACAAGAAAGGAGAAATAATCGATCAAGATCAGATTTCTAAACTTTCTTGAGGAGTTTATATATATATATATATATAAACTCCTCAAAAAAGTTTGGAAATCTGAGTTTGATCGGTTATATCTCCCGTTTCGTAGAAATAATCAATGCAAGCTTGGTATCACCGGAAAGATTATTTAATTTTCTTTAAAATAATACCTTACTTGTTATGATTATGCCATCAGGGAAAGGGCAGTATCTTAAAATGTGGTGTAAAGTGTAAATTGAAAAGCTGCAAAATGACCAAAGTTCGGTTAGTAACCCAATTGTTGTCGTTGTTGATAAGTGAGTTTTCCATTGTCTCTTTGATTGTTATACGCTCTAATGTGAACATTGACATGGATTGAAGAAACACCTGTAAAATAAGCAAGCAACAACAACAACAAGTAAAAAAAACATGTATGGGCATTAAAAACTGGACATAAGACATCAATTCTCACGGACCTTTCACCACATTAACACCGCAAAGTGATAAAAAAAGTGTCAGGAGTTTGATTTGCATGGATTTTCTCAGAGAGGGGGTATCACAAGAATGGACTAGCCTGCATGCAGCCCTAACCTCAACCCCATTGAATATTTGTGGGATCAACTTGGCTGGGCTGTACGGAAGAGAGTCACAAATGCAACGACATTGGCAGGTTTGCGGCAATTACTGATTGACGAGAGGAATACCAATCCTCAGCAACGAATCACAAAGCTCATCAACAGCAAGTGGAAGTGGTGCCAGGCGGTGGTGCAGGTACGTGGGTCTTCCACCCGATACTGAACTCTGATCATGTTATTAAAATCAATGAACATTGATGAAATCAAAGATCCATGGGAAGATAAACATGGAAATCCATGCAAATCAAGCCCCTGACACTTTTTTATCATTTTGTTGTGTTAATGTGGTGAGATTAAATGTCTGTGAGATTAAATGCCTTATATCCAGTTTTTAAATGCCCATACATGTTAGTTTATTTGTTTTTTTCACTTGCTTACTTTGTGCAGGTGTTTCTTTCAATCCATGTCAATGTTCACATAAAAGTGCATAAACAACCAAAGAGACATTGAAAAACTCACTAATCAACAACAACAAAAATTGGATGTTTTACCGAACATTGGTCATTTTGCAGCTTTTGAATTTACACTTTACACCACATTTTAAGACACCGCACTTTCCCTGGTTGCATAATCATAACAAGTAGGGTATCATTTTAACGAAAATTAAATAATCTTTCCGATGATACCAGGCTTGCATTGATTATTACTACGAAACGGGAGATATAATCGATCAAACTCAGAT
>JZLH01S0050578.1:0-12579 GCA_001188425.1 Eucidaris tribuloides | reverse complement strand
AAATAACTTCCATCAGGATGTCTTGTGACAGCCAAATCTGTTGTGAAGCTTTCCATGGGATCTATTTATATCGGGCTTCGAGAGAAACAAAATGCTAGTATGTTCATGCTTGATTTGGCTTAAGTAAACCAATTCAAGACAAATCCTTCCAGCCAGGAGATACACTCCAACTGGTATATTCATTAGTATTTCATTAGTATATCTTTCAACCTGTGTGGTTAGAGAGGCATTTTTTATTTCTCTCAATCTTGTCACTGCCCTTTAAGCTAAACAACTGTGTAGTATTCAAATAATTGTCCGTGAAATCTCGTATTCCCGAGACAATTATTCATAAAATATCAACAAAGCATTGTGTATATAGACTGTTTCAGTGAATGAAATGACTTACCTTCACGAAGATCTGAAGACAGACCATTAATTGTATAACGTCTTGCCTCTGTAGAAAAAAATGAACGCTGTCTTAATACCGTTTCTTTGACTGTTTGAGGTCTTGAGGGAGAGTCGGAATTTGATGAAACATGAGTATATGAGTATCTTAATTTTATATGATTATTTTCTATAAAAACCAATGAATAAGTGTAAGTTATGCAGATGTGCATAGAATTATACTAGTAGTACTATTCGTTTTAGACTCATGCATGTAGGTTTCTTTTTACCTCCACCGACAGCGCCATTATGCAATAGGTTTGTACTGTACACGTAGATGACCTAGTATTTCTTCCAGTGCCTACCACATGCCAGCACAAATGTCTGTAATCAGCCTGATAAACCCATGGACCTACTGTAGGTCCATGATATACCTAAGTGAGATTTGGAACAGTGTGCCTAGAGTATAAACTACACAACTATTATTTTTTCAAAATCTAGATAATTTTGAATGTTCAGAATTCACCAACAATTCCTTTATAAATAGTCTAAGTGCATGAATAATGTTTTGCTGTGTTATACAGAGCGGCTCAAAAAATATATCATTTTGATTTTGAATGTTATAAGAAGTATTTATTTCTTTTTAATTGGACTCCTTTCCGTCAAATTAAACATCTGGGAATTTATATCGTAAAGTTTGGTATTGATACCATGATCATTACCGTCACAATGACAGTTTTCGTGAATTTCAGATTTTTCGAGTCAAGTCAATCCAGCATCTCAATATGCTCAATATGCCCTCCATTGCGGTTCAGGTAGGCATTGAGTCTCTAACCGTAGCAACATTCTGTGCTGAGCGGGCATCTCTTGGGTTACCTGATTTTTAAATTATTTCATGTTGTAGAAAATCACACTTTTACTGGGTGGATTTTGTATATTGAAATGTCTGGCATACTGCCGCTATGTCTTCACAATCGACTTAGTCGACAGGTACTATTCGACCACTTGTTTTTCTTTCTTTTTTTTGCTCCCTGGGGAAATGGCAAAATTTTGGTACGAGACAAAACTCCCAAATTCTATTAGCCGTGGAAAAAGAAAAGAAATAAAATATACAGATGACAACATAAAGTTTTTTTTAGACACCCTATAGAAAGGATGTAATTGGAATTCCCTATCTATAAACATAAAGCAGTTTATTGCGATTTGATGGTGACAGTAAATAATTAGTAGCGATCAAAAGCATCAACCGGAAACATGAGCCAACACTTTTCAGATGACATGCAGGGATGATGATGGAAACAGTTGCGTTATGATATTAGGGTAAATTTTCTCTTTAAATTATTTAATTTGATCTGCAGCTTATATTGATTGTGTTTTAATCACATATTGACATGCAAAATTCTCTGGAAAGAACCCTTTTTTAAATTGACAGATTCAGGAAGATACGAAAGACGTCACATATTTTTTTGCGGGAAATAGGCCTACACTCGGGGATCACATCGCACTGAGGTTAGAGGCGAATTGCCCTTTTTAAAGAGAAAACAGGGGGTTTTATTAATCCTTTGCACGCTAAAGAGTCATTTGTGCACATTCGTACAATTAAATTGAACAATTCATAATAATTATGTTTTTACTTCACTTTTGCACAGGAGACACTAACAAAATAGATAGTTAGTTTAAGTAACGTATAGAAAAATTACTATTTTCAGTACCACAAAAAGGAAAAGGAAATTCAAATAGAATGTGAAAAAAACCAATTGTCATTATTGTCTCCTCAAAATAAATTCAGCGTGTAAAGAGTTAAGGCAAAACATGGGGAGGACCGAAGTTTTCCCCACGATCGAGGTCACTAAAGTGGAAAGCCAAATGCTTTAAACACAAAATGTACCTTTGTGCCTTCTGTAAACTGTACGACGTGCCCCGTGAAAGACCCCCCCCCCCCCTAAAAAAAAAAAAAAATAAAAAATACTCACAAAACAAGAAAATATTTTTCAGGGACAAAAATGTTCTGTTCTCTTTTCCAAGCAAGTGTCACTTTCCTCATTATGGGCATAAATAAATTAAACATTGAGTAGATGATTTGCTTACCCCGATATGTGCTAATACCACAGAAAGGGGTAGCAATCATGCATATTATAGCCCTTCACACCTATCTAACAAACCTCAAACAAGACTTTGCAGCAGAAAAGTCAGTTTAGTGAAAATAATGATCATAAAAACTCGATTTGGCGGTTGTCAATTTGAATTTACGCGACCGTTATATTAACCCGTTTGCTAAACCGCGTTATTGTATCATTAAAGCCACAGGCTAACATTGACCACAGTTTAAAAAAACTGTGAGCTACATAATTCTCCATGCTCTGGGTGTCTTTGATAAGGTCTAAAAATGAAGCCCTGAAAAAAAAATTGTATTTCAAAATGGTGATTTACTTCTTTAAAACAGTAAAAATCTACAAGCACTCAAATTGACCGGATTCACTTGCCCATTTCCTGCCACAGACTTACTGTGTGCAGATCTAGGCTATTTTATCATCCACCGGAGTGCAAATTGCTTATTCATACATAATCTTGCCAGTGGCAGCATTACCTTCCAAACTTTTGTATTCTAGGGTGTTTATTTGTCCATTTGAACACTACTATGTGACAATTAGACATTTTTTTTTAAATTGAAGCTCCACAATGTTAGCCTATTACTTTAAGAGAACACATATTCACTGCTTATCAAAGCTTGTGTCAGATCAGACAAAAAAAAAACAAAAAAAAAACAAATGTAAAGCTGGACCAGTGCCAAATGGTCATAGCTACGCAGAAATATGTGAATTCTTCACAAGTTAACAATAAGCGGGTGGAAGCTACAGATAGCGCCCGAAATCTAGAATATATTACAAATGCAACATGAGTGGCCACGGCCTATCTTTCATATTTTCAGTGGCGTAGAAGCTGGGGGGGGGGGGGCAGGGGGGGGGAGGGCAGACTACCCCCTCTAGAATTTCAGCTGGAAAATCCATCAAACCACCGGGAAAAGTAAAAGGGAAGCATGGACATTTCTGGATGATAATTTTTCGCCTTCTTTCTCCACCTCCCCCAGCGAGTTTTCGGCGGTTGGACTGACCGGGAAAAATTTTGGACCTAGGATTTGGCCGCTGCGGAACAACCGCTTAGGACTTAGTTACCGGGAAATTTTTATCTCTGCCCCCTCTGATAGCAGGCATCTATTACGCCCTTGCATATTTTGAAATCTGAAGGTCATAATTATGATCCCCAAATTTTGAACACCATGTTTTTACTTATCTTTCTTCCACTGGATTAAATCTGAGCAAAACCTCTTTAAATCTAAAACTCTGTCTTTGAGGGCACGTAAAACTGAGAACAAAAATGCATTTCTGCTTATGGCAAATTGGGAAGAGGGGGGGGGGGAGTGCACCTGCCTACCATTCTGCCACCCATCTACCTTTAACATTTTGAAAGTAAAGTCTTGCAGATAGATTGTTAATGTTGCTCTAAATTCAGTAATACAATTCCGCGTTGGCGCGTTCGGTATTTTCCCTCTGAATAATTCCTCAAACAAGATCTCAAATCATATCCGCTTTCAGCAGAAAGTAAAGAGTTGTCGGGTAATGATATTTATCTAAAAAGAAAAAAAAATGCTTTAAAATCCTGTGTCAAATCATCCGGGTTTAAACCAAGTAAACATAATTATGTTTTCAGGGACGACGCTCCAGTTCAGTCACGTATAACTCCCGGTTGTGGAAATGACCCCTAGTTTGTCTCACTTCCGCACCTCCTAATTTTAAACAAAATTAAAGGTTAGAATAATTTTACTATTCTTAACATCCCGGACCGTAGCTCGTGCACGTTGAAAAATACCCTGACGTTCTTCCGGTGAAGTAGAGTGATATAGTTATCAGGTTATTGACTTCCGTTTGGCAGACGATCAAAGTGTTCAATTATATATTATTACCAGTGGCGAAACTAGGGTTTTTCAGCAGTGGGGCACTGGGTGGGGGGGGGGGTGAGAAGGGGGCTTGAAATTGTGTAGGGGGGGGGGCACCAAATCCTAGGTCATTTTCTTTCCGATCACGCCAGTCGCCGAAAACTCGCCTAGCTTGGGGTGGGGTAAATGACGAAAAAAAATTCTCCAAAATCCCAGGTCCAAATTTTTTCCCGGTCAAGGCAGTCGCCCAAAACTCGCTCAGCGGGGGGGGGGGAGGGGGGTGTCAATGACGAACATTTTTAAGTCAAAAAGTTTGCCAGTCACGTCACCCGCCGAAAAGTTGCTATGCACACCACCCTCTTTTTTTTGGGGGGGGGGGGGCGTAGCCCCCGTAGCTACGCCCCTGATTGTTACCAAAGGGTGGTTGCTGGAAAGTAGCCCGAGCACGCTTACTTTTCCATCGAGTACACCATATAATAGGCCTACGTCCAACGTGTTGCGATCTCACACCGCCTCTTGAAGTTGGTGAAAATGTCTGAAGAAGGAAGCGTGTTCGTGACGGGAAAGGATGCAGGGGGTGAGAATGCAGAGAAGGGATCGGCGGAGGCTACTCCTCAAGACACTCAGCCCGAGGTAGACCATGGAATTCAGACTTCTGATGAACCCTCGACTTCGTCAGCACCAGAAGCAGCAGCAGCGGCAGCTACCAGCACCGACATTACGACGAACGAACCCGAGCAGGAAGGCGTGGCACTCGAATGCCCTCCCGCGACAGAAGCAGCGGAACATGAATCGGTAAGGTCTAGAAGTTTGTTGTAAGTATTTTAAAGCCACTGGCTAACATTTACCACAGTCAAAACAAAAATCTGAGCTACATGATCCCCCATGCTATCAGTGTCTTTGATAAGGTCTAAAAATGAAGCCCTGAAAAAATTGTATTTCAAAATGATTATTTAGTGCTTTAAAAAGTGAAAATCGTAAGTTGACCGGATTCACCTGCTCATTTCCTCCCATAGGCTATTTTCTACTCGCCCCGAGTATTATTTGTATATTCATTCATATCTTGCCAGTGGCAGCATAAATTTCCAAACTTTTATATTCTAGGTGTTACTTGCCCATTCAAACACTACTATGTACAGGGGCGTAGGCTGGTTTGGGCATGGGGAGGTGCACATCTTGCGGAGGTGGATAACTAACTTTGGTGTGGGGAGGTGCACATCTTAGGGGAGTGGAACTAAAGTGAGAAAATCAGGCGGTTGAAAGCAGAAAAAGTGTGTGAAAATTTCTTTTTGCTTGCCAGGGCGGAACTCCTTTGGGCTCTGCGGGGGGGGGGCGGGGGTGCACGTGCACCCAGTGCACCCCCCAGCCTACGCCCTTGATGTAGCTCAGATATCAAAGTTTGACGTTTTTTTTTAAATTGAAGCTCCACAATGTTAGCCTATCACTTTAAATTATTGACGTTCAATGAAAACAAACAAAAATGTCAAACTTTGGTGAGCTACATGAAAATGCCTCAATGAACATATATATGCATGCACACACACACACACACACACAAGAAAATACAGACCTTTGGATAGTTGTGCTGCCACTGGCAAGAAATGTATGGAGAAATACATGTACAAACATCCTGTTAACTCTTTATTGTAAGATTTTAAGATCGTAAGATTTTCACTTTCTTAAATGATTGTTTTGAATAAATGTGAAGTAAAGTTTTTTCAGGGCATTATTTTTCTACCAGAAACACCTAAAATATTGTTGATGATTATGTAGTCACACGGTTAATCTCGTTTGATTAATATGTGATTGTAATGTGTTTCAGTTTCATTGATGATAAGAATTGAAAATGAAAGTGACTTTTTACATACGGGAAAAACCCAGAAGAAGGGAGACATACAGAAGGCTATATATTTGTCAGCCCTTGGCATAGTGGTAACTTGATATAGCGTTAAACATCAAACTATGCATCACACAAAGCAATGACCTTTGACACCACACGTTTTTACTTTCAATTCCTACGACGATATTATGATTTAATATGATTCCTTTGTACTTTGGACCTACTGTATTGTATCATTATTGTACAAACATAAGTTTAAAGTTAGAATACACTAGATATGTTGTTAGTCTCACTGTGCCAATGAAACGGGCTTGGCAAAAAGTGGACTTTAAAAAATTGAAAAAAAAATAATATATTAAAACAATTCAGGCGCAGTGAATGTGTCTGTATTAGGCACCTATATTTTTCTTTACCTCGTTCCTGTGATAGAACGTAACGCCAAATGTCGCGCATACTTTATTTCTTTTCCTTCGAACTTTTTCTCCATAGCGCATGCGCACATGATCATTTCCCATGTTAAGAATATGGTTGATACTTCATTGTAATGAGCACCACAATCACCAAATTTCCCGTAATACTCGATCGAATAACACACTGTCCAGAAACCTCATTTTAGAACATTTTCCCAACCATTGATAATTTGATATTGACAAAGTATAACATTTGTAGGAAACAAATGTCGCGTCCCGCGTCAAGACACAAAAACACCGGCTTAAAGACATCGTGTAACAATTTTTCCATTTAAAAGAAAATGTGAGATACATGATTCCCCAAGCTACTTGTGTCTTTGATAAGGTTTAAAAATGAAGCCTTGAAAAAAAATACAGTTCAAAATGATCATTAAGTGCTTTAAAACATTAAAAACTTTGCGAGCTCATTCCAGTTTTCCCCCATAGACTGTTGCAAAATTGTCATCGGGCGAGAATAATTCATGTGTCAATTTTTATCTGTACATATTTTACAGGTGACAACGTAACTGTCTGAACTTTTGTGTTCTTGGGTGTTTATTTGTCCATTCAAACACTGTCAGACACCTCAGATAGCAAAGTTATTTTTGAATGAGTCTTCCACAATATTATAGTGTCCTTAAAGGCAAAATTTTAATGTTTTCAGTTAATAATAATAATAATAATAATAATAATAATAACAATGATAATAATAATAATAATAATAATAATAATAATAATAATGATAATAATAATAATAATAATAATAATAATAATAATAATAATAATAATAATAATAGTAATAATAATAATAATAATAATGATAATAATAATGATGATGATGATGATGACGACGGTGATGATGATACGGCTAATTATAGCGCAAACAGGTCCGTCAAAGAGACCCTCATGGCGCTGCAAGATGCATACAGAAAACATAACATACTCAATAATCATGATGAAATATACATGAGAAAGACACAACGTACTATTATAGTGTCTCTGATAAGTTCTAAAAACGAAACCATGAAAAAAACATTTTAAAGGATAACTTAGTACTAAAAATCAGTGAAAAACTATAAATACGCAACTTTATGTTGTCATTTCTCATTCTGTGCATTAAGCCTGGGTAACTTTACGTAACTTATATGTGGCCAATCATCACGATACCCTGATAAAGTCCTACACCTTTTGAAACATTAACATAATGAAAAATGCTTTTGGTGAAAAATATAATTATAAACATAAAAACGTTTGCAACATGTGAAGGTCATGAAACTTTTTAGGACACTTCACTTTCATACGTCATACAATAATTACGGTATTTGGCATATTCTTTACATTTGGTGGTGACGGGTCACATGGTTAAACATCGTTAAAACTCCTTTTTAAGAAAATGGGGTGATTAAACACCCTGAACCCCCCTCGGTATGCAAATGGTAATATGTGAAAACAAAATGTTTTATATAACGATACGTTTGCTCGATTCTCCTTTGCCCAAATACATCACATGCTGTTGTTCTCATATGCCTCTGTGATTGATTTCGATGGAAGGAAATCGGAGTACTCAAATCGTCCAAAATTTCAACAATAAAAATAGGGGCGGCACGGGGGGGGGGGGTTGCAAGGGGCGGCCACCCTCAAAATTCAGAAAAGCATGGGTTTTTGTAGTGTAATTCATGATATTTAGGTCTTTTTGACATTTTCGCAGACATCAGTTTTCGTGCCCCTTAGATTTTACTCTGGCACTGCCCCTGATTAGACAGGATATATAAAATTCTTAATTTGTTTTCAGTATACGCTTATCATAACGTCATGTCATGGATCTCTCTTCCTCTCTCCCCAGGACCACGAGTTTTGTAGATATAAGAAGAGTCGACTATTCTTCCAGTATATTGAAAATAATCCTACTGCTTTTGCATACTTTGGAGCATCTGTTTGGAGCAGTCGAAAACACGGCCATGTGCTGAAAGAACTAGATGGAACCGGTTTAGCTCAAACAGTCAAACTGAGGTGAGAAAATAGAAAGAAAATACATAATAGTCAGGCTCCTTATGTATTTTCGTTCAATTTTCGTGGAGATTTGCAACTAACGGCATTTTCCGCAGGATTTGACCTTACTGAACACCAAAACCAATGTTGGCATTTGCACTAATTCATTTTACGGTCGCCATCTTGGTATTCAGAAATGGCCACCGTTTTACACCTGTTTGAGTTAATATCTTAGTTAATAAACGCGATATTGCGTTGATTTAGATGGATATATGTCCACAAAGATATTGGTGCAAAGAAAGATAACTTGACACAGCAGTCAGTGTTGATATGTCCGCCATATTGGATTCCAAGATGGCCGCCACTAAAAATAATGATATGACTGCATATCCATCCATATGGATTAGCAAAATGACGTTCACAGGGTGATTATTCGTATAAATGGACTAAAAAGGTGCAGACACCAATGGCGGATCCAGGAGTCTAGCGACGCCCCCCCCTCCCCCCCCCTGATCGCCTTCAAGACATGATGTAAATTGATAGAATAAATCTACAGGCTAATGTGAAAATATTTGAAGGTAACACATTTGATTTGTCTCTATCTTTGCATCTCAATATATTTAACTGCTTGACTATTACAGTTGATCTAGCAGATACAAAGATCAATTGATAACAACTATGTTGACGGAAATCAGCGATTTGATACACCAAGAGTGCTTTTGGTCATTCAATAGTTCAAAGGTTAGAAGTCTAAATTGGAGACTAAATTGATTTCCTGAATTCCATGGCTATTTTCAGAAATAAGCCAAATAAGACACTACTGTTAATCTTGGTTACAGCCTCTGTGACATATTATTGGTGCAGCATTGGATGACAACGAGCAAAGGCAGTTCCTGAAACTTTTCAACGGCAGATCATGAATCCATGTGTTAATGGCTGTACTTCCCAAAAGAGCATACACGGTCGTTGTTTTTCTCTGCAAGCATATTTTATAAATCTTCAGACTGCAACAAGCAGCAGGAGCAGCCACCTGTCTCTTCTCCCTGCTTCTTCGTGTTTGCTATCTTCTCCTTCTGCCTTCCCGAATTTGCTAATTTCTTTAAACCTGTCCTTTCTCACCAAACCTATGATTAATTCTATGCCTGCAAATTTCAGCCTTGATTGCGCCACTTTAGTCAGGGGTAATTTCACAATGCCCGACACCATTGGTTGCTGGTTAATTGGTCACTGTAATTCCTTTTGTTGTAAGTGTTATCATGACAAAAGCCCGCTCATCTACTCTCTGTACTTAGAACTCATTTGATTCTTTGCACGTTCTTGCCGTCTACTGTTGCCGTCTCCAGGTCAATGTTGACTCATGCACCATCTCCGTATTAAAGGTTAGTGACATGATTGGGAACACTTGAAAATGCCTCAAGAACCAAATGAGTTGAAATATATACCAACTATACACTAGCTGGAGTGGATCTCCAACCTGGCAGGATTTGTCTCTAATTTGTTTACTTAAGGAGAATCAAGCATAAACATATAAGTAATTTTATCGGGGCCAGATAAAAAGCCATAGAGAGCCACACAGCAGGTTTCCCTGCTACGAGGGATATTGACATTATTTATACTAGAATGAGTCAACGTTTGCTTACAAGATTTTCACAGGAGAATCCTTGCATAGTTTACTTAATTCTAGAGTAGTTTCAGCCCAAGTTGAGGACTACCCCTAATCATGTCATTTACCTTTAACATCTAACCTCTACGTTCTTGTTAGAAACTGTTATCCCTTCCACATTAAACAACAGCAGCCGTTTAACTTAAACTGCAAATAGAACATCATATATGATCATTTTCCACTAAAAATTAACGTTACTGCATATTTATGATGACATCATTAATTAATGTCTCCAAGACAAAGACTGCTGTGGTGTCATGAAGAAGGCAGTCCCCTTTGTCAAGATTCAGATCAGTGGTAAAGCAATAGAAGAAATTGAAAGGTTTGTTTATCTTGGCCAGACTATCACTGAGGCTGGAAAATGTGACACTGCAATAAGACAGAGGATTGAAATTACAAGAGCAGTGTTTATGAAAATGCAGGATGCATTATCTAGTAGAAAGGTGGACTTTTATCCGAGGTGCAGAATCTGGAAGACTTTGTTGTATGAAGCTGAAACATTGACTCTATGTATAAGGATACAGAACGTAAATTAGAATCAATTGAAATGTGGTGCGTGCGGAGAATGCAAAGAATAAACTGGGTGATGAAAATCAGCAACAAAGAAAGCGAACTAAGAATAGTGCAAAAAGAGACAGCTTTTATGCTGGTCATATGATAAGAGGAGAAGCATTGCAGAAATTGTTACTTGAAGGAATTGTACAGGGTAAACGCAAAAGAGGTAGCCCTGCAGTGAAAACTTGGTTTGATGATATTAGGAAATAGACTGGATTGATAAATGAAGAGGTTACAACAAGGGTTCAAGACCGAAGACGATGGAGGTGCATAGCCGTCAACCCCACCCTAAGGGACGGCACTACTAAATTGATTGAATAAAGAGGAACGGACTCAATGACAATACTAACATGTAGATCTTTATCATGAATTAGAAGAGTATATTCTGAAAAGTCCATTCCTACAGTAATGTAGTAACGGGGGGTAGTGACGATTTTTTTTTTCTCCAAAATCCAAGGTCCAATATTTTTCCAGGTCACGCCAGTCGCTGAAAACTCGCTCAACGGGGGGGGGGGGGGGGGGGGGGTAGTGGACGAAAATGTTTTCCCCAAATCCAAGGTCCAAAATTTTGTCCCGTTCACTAGAGCTCTGGACGAGGCCACCGGCGCCGAAAACTCGCTCATTCCCGGCGGGGGGGGGGGGGGGTGTCATGGAAATATTATCTTTCCAAATATCCCTGAATAAAATCTATATAATTTTCTCATTTTCAAACAACGCCTCTTTTTACGAAAAAAATGTGGGGTGATATCGTGAAAAAAAGG
Organism: Eucidaris tribuloides; assembly: GCA_001188425.1. NCBI lineage: Eukaryota > Metazoa > Echinodermata > Echinoidea > Cidaroida > Cidaridae > Eucidaris > Eucidaris tribuloides. The sequence continues at coordinate 1,022 of JZLH01S0050578.1, read as the reverse complement.
GGGAGGTGATTTCGGGTGAAAAGGGGGTGTTTGGGGGTTTTAACACCCCCATTTGCGGCTAAAAGGGGGTTTTGAACACCCCAAACACCCCACCCTGCGTACGCGTATGCATTAATATAACATATAGTTCCTTCCAGAAATGACAAAAGTTACAAATCTTTGTCGACATGGAACAACAATTTTGGCTCCTAGCAAAGTGAACTATAAGAAGCAAGGTATTTTCAATGTTAGCCTTCTTGAATATCGAGATAACGTAATCAATTTTACTTACACCACTTTGTTCCTCGACCCCAAAATGTAGGTATAGCCGTTTAAATGGCTTTCATACCTATTTTCTTTTCGAGTTATTGATAAAACAGTACGTAAACAAATGGAGGCCATTTTGAAATTCAAGATGGCGGTTGAAACAGGACTCCATTCAAATGGAAACATTGCTTTTTGTATCAACTGAACCTAGTTCTTTCCAAAAATGATTACAAAAGAGATTCAAATCCCCTGAACGAAACTTGGGCTCCTAACATAGTGAACATAATTGTCTCATGGCAGCCATCTTGAATTCCAAGATGTCTGCTATCAAGATGAATTTTTATATGCACCATCATTTTCCTCTACCCCCCAAATATGGGTATAGCCGTTGGAACGACCTTCATATCTTGCTTAGCTTTGAAGTTATTAATAAAAACAGGAATAAATGGCGGCCATTTTGAAATCCAAGATGGCGGCATTAGATTGGATCCATTCAAATGCCAACATTGATCTTCATGTTCAGTAGACTCTGAGCTTTCCAAAAATGTAAAGATTTACAAATCTCCACAAAATTTGAACGAAAGCCCCTTTTTCGACATAGTGAACCTGACTATAAGTTTGGGACGACTAAATACGCTGTACGTATATAAACTACATACAAACAAATACAATTACACACAGACACAGACACACAGACACACACACACACACACACACGCACACACACACACACACACACACACACACACACACACACACACACACACACACACACA
>JZLH01S0050563.1:3735-15079 GCA_001188425.1 Eucidaris tribuloides | reverse complement strand
GACAGACACACACACACACACACACACACACACACGCGCGCACACACACACACACAAACACACACACACGCACATACATTATATCCCTCTTCATCAACCCCCCCCCTTCCGTAAGACGGGTGGATGTATATTTGTGTATCATGACTTGTATACATTACAATAAGAGACTGGAAACGTGTCTTTTTCAACATGAGGTAGATAACTGGGTTTTCATTAGATCACATCCAAAACTGAATCCTTCTCCGGGGAAATTTGACTTACACTCGTAACAAGTCTCCGGCGACGAGATTTATTTGTTCTGATTGAATCGGGTGGGTAGCAAAGTAAGCCCTTCAGTGCAGAGGCAGTGTTTTGGCGTCAGAAAAGACACTGTATCAAAGCTAGAAAGGCGAGAACAATCAGAATAGATATAATGCTTTCAGGTCAGATCGCCAAATTTAGATTTTGAGACACAAATCTGCTCGCCATGCGTTGACGGCCCAGCTTATCACCTTTACCATGGGACTGTGAGTAAATACAAGTCTGACCCAATTGAATTCTATTATTCTTTGTGGCTGTTTAAAAGTTTATCTGAAAATCTATATTAAAACGGTGGGCCTTCAATTACCGTATAAAGCAAAATGAAAAGGAAAAATAAAACACAGAAACTACATACTGACAAATCACAACTTGCATAAGTGTATCATTAATATACCTTTCAAATAAAATAATGGTAAAAATTTAAAAGAAGACGCAGCCAGCAACTAACGGGAATAAGTTAAAAATGATTTGAAAGTAACTGTCAGTTCGCTGGCCTTGAGCTGACCTGATGTGACCGATGCATGCCTCCCGACGCCTGTTAATCGCGCCGCAGTAATATATGCATTTTTGAATCAATAAGCTCCTTCCCCTGTAGCTGTATCGGCGATCTTTTTCTATTTAATTGAGAAATCTCGCAAAGAAGTAAAATTAACAGAAATTTACTAATTGATAGGGCCTTGCTCAGGTTAAGTGCCACATAGTACCCGTTATTATATTAGGCTTTCTATGCCATTATACTCACAATGTAATTTTTTTCTCAACTTATTCCTGTTTGTTGCCGGCTACATCTTCTTTAGAAAAATTGAATTAGAAAGCATGAATGAACCACCACAGTTATGAAATGTTTTTTTTTTTTCTTGGTTCGTGAAAGGAAACGTCTCTTTATTTCAAAATTTAAAAAAAATCTGAATGTACATTAGAAATATGCATCGTTAACGCAATTTTAAAATGTTTAGTCAGACCTGAAATGTACAAAGAAGATCGGACCACCATCCCAAATATTGAGCAACGTGACATCTGTTAACCATGTTAATATTGACTTGTTCAGCAAGTTACACACTTAATTCACCATGCATTTGTCAAAAAGTGAAATTTACTGAGTACATATGCCTTGATTATTTAATATCGTAGCGTGATATGAACAACAGGTGTTTTTCATGCAGATGATCAAAACAATGCTGAGGAATGACTGTACATTGTACAATATGGGGTTTAGAACTCAAAGTTTCAGTTGCTTATTCTCACTATAACGAAGCGGATGATTGAGGCAATTAATTGATCCCGTCATTCTCGAAGGTCTCCATTTGCTCATCACAAATATCCTGAATGACGGATATGACAAGTTCAAACACTGTTCATTCCTGTCAAAACTTTATTATTTAATCTGAACTGAAATGACCTCTATATTTCCCTTTTCTGTAAATATGCGGCAATGTGTCTCCATTTTATGACTAGTTTGTTTATCGATGAGCTTGATCCGTTTCAAACAGTGACCATTTTTCACTAGACATGGTCAGACCAAGGAGGTAATACCTCGTTGGTCAGCCTGGTCCTATTTTGGTGAGACCCTAAAGACGACAACCTATGCCACCCAAGGCCCGTTGGGTAATTACTCTCGACTTTAAAACATGTCAATTGCAGTGTAGCCATTGAGGTCCATCGTCCATCGAATTGCCCATTACCATCTGGTGCCAGTATGAGGACAAGTTTGAAGTCCTGACAAATGTCCCCTGTCGTCAATTTTGTTTATTTCCTTTCTTCAAATCAGCTGTCCACATGTTTTTCGCGGTTGTCAGTCAAACAGGACCTTTATTCAATAACTATCCGCACTGACGTGTTGTGTTTGCGTATCGTATTTTGCAAGAAAAAGAGACATGTTATAGTATGTTTCCGAAAACAAACGGTTTTTACTGGTTCAATAGTTGCAGAGTATGATGATGACTAAATTTAATTGTACGACAGTTGCTCTAATGAAAACGTCTTATGTTTAGAGATCATATCGCCAACTCTAGCGTTAACGCTAAACCTACATATAACGCTAACCCAAAACTTAACCCTTATCCTAATCATGACCCAAACTCTAACCCTAACCCTAACATTAACTCTAATGCTCACCTCAACCCTTACATAATTCCGAACCGAAGGTTAATAGGCCTAATTTGTGGTAGTCCTCAACTTGGGGTAAAACTATTCTGGAATCAAGTAAATTACAAAGATTCTACTGTGAAAATTTTGTGGTCAAACGTCGACTCATTCTAAAAGAACTACTGCCAAGAACTTCCTGTGGGATTATTTCTATTGTGGCTCGAGAGAAATAAAATACTGGTTTGTTCATGCTTGATTTTCCTTGAGTAACAAATTAAAGACAAATCCTTCCAGTTGGGAGATCCTCTCTAGCTACTGCATAGTTGGTATATGTTTCAAGTCATTTGGTTCTTGGGGCATTTTCAAGTGTCCCCAATCATGTCATTAACATTAAATTCACACCCCAAACCTAAACTCTCTGTGGTAGCCTATAAGATATCCGAAGAATGTAGTCTCGGTTCCAGACTATGCAACTTTTTCTCCCTCCGAGTAGCAGTCTGTGCGGGTGCGAAGCACCCGCACTATATGCGACGCAGTCACATGTACCTCAGAAAACTAGTCTTAGTTCAAGACAGTCAACTGATAGTAGGCCTAATTTCTCTAGGAAATAGGATAATTTCTGGAAGCCAGACTACGAAGAATATTGCATTGGTGATCTGATTTTGCTCAACATTTCAGAAGACAAAGAGTTAGGGCTAGGATTGCCATTGGGTTTCCAGTTCAGAATAGGGTTAGGGTTAGTGCATGAAATAATCGTCGGATCAATTGTCGCCGGAGCAAATGTCGGACATTCGTTGGATTACCATGAAATCCAATTGATAGTGGGCTAATTATTGTACTTAAATAACCCCATTATCACTGATTACAGTGTGATTGATTTGATTGAATGTCAAGTATCGATGGCAGCATGGTGCACATACTGACTCATCAACGTCGGAGCCAGGCATCTAACCGAATCATCACGTCATCTATGTATCGTGAGTTCCACTGCTCTGATTATGTTTGGCAATCAAAGGTTAGCTGAGCATGTAAACAGTGTGGTATCAAGTGTCGAATCTGATTGAACCGCCATATCAAGTATCTTCATGACTGCTGTTGATGGACGACAGTCTGCAACCTTGGACGTGGGTTTAGATCTCATTGGAGCCTTTATGAGAGATAATACCGTCATCATCATTGCTAGCATTATTAGTGATGTGGTCGACTGTAGCTGTAGCTGTAGCATCAGTTCGTGTCTTCTGATACATACATGTATATTTAAAGTTCTCTTAGTCTTTACTCAAATACTATTCTTTACATGAATAAAAAAAATGAATTTCAAAGGGATTACCTTTGCAATCTGCCACAAAACGCAATAAGATTAATTCAGTATTGGAAAATTGAATATGTGATTGTTTGAGTTTCATGCTCTTTGACAAAAACACCAATTAGCAGTGGAAATCACATAAGAATCGACTGTTGTAGGATTATGGTATTGCGCCCGTCTGGCGCGCGTTCAAAGTTAAACTGTGGAAAGTGGTGCATTCATTTGTTTTAAGTAGGGATTTGCCGCCCTAGAATTTCAATCAGGACTTGCCACTTCATACCATATTTTGGACCAATATTCTTAGGTAAATCGCTTAAAATCGCCAAAATACTACCCAATGATACACCAAAATGACTAAATCAGTAGAAAATGAAAATTTTATTACCTCTTTTTATATATTTGGGGGGGGGGGCTGTTTCTAATTTCTTAGAAGTTTAAAGCCCAAGTGTAGTTTTTGTCGATTATATATATTTTTAAATCTTTCATAAAGTATTCTATTGTCACCCCAGTCATGAGAAAACAACATCAAACCTACTGAAAATTGTTTATTGTGACAAATTGTGTTGTTTAAATTATAGGCGAACATCTAGCGGTATGTACATTACCTACGGGAAATGTCGGGATCCCCCACCCTAAATTCTAAATTTTGAGTAATTTCTCAAAACTTGGAGAGTTTTGGAGCGAGAAATTTTCGGGGCATTGATAGATCATATACATGTATCTAAAATGCATAATTGCCAGGAATATCATTTTTAACCATATTAACCAAACTATACCATGGCTTCAACTCCATTTAAAAATGGAATGAGTTTTGGAAGGTGTGCTATAGATACCTCCTAATTCAAGGATTTTGGGAAGGTAATGACTTAATTTAGCACATTGTAAAAAAAAATTATAATTATCATTATTATTTTTTTATTATTATTATTATTATTATCATTATTATTAATAATAATAATAATAATAATAATAGTGAATTCTTGTATAGCGCACATTCACCAATAAAAATGCTCATGCCGATTTAGATAACACAACATTATACAAAAAAATCCAGACAAAAACTACAAAATCATAAATAAACAATTTACGATAAGCTTGTTTTGAAAAAACAAATTTTTTACTACTCATGATAAGAGAAAGTTTTTTCAGTTTTGAATTGAAACTTGTACCAATCTTGCCCTTGGCGTTCCCGCGTAGGTGACTGGAGATTATCCAGAGTGGTAAAGGCCCTGTCGTGTGGAAACAACGCTCCACCCCAATTTCCGTTTGGATTCGAGTTACCTGTGAATTTGTTAAGTTTATATTCGAGATTCTGAGGGTGTAGATATTTGGTCTCCTGTTGTAGTAAACAGCGGGGGATGAGTGTAATGCTATGGTACACAAGGAGGAGAAATTCTTAAATATATTTCGTTTATCAAACAGAGCCAGTCGAACGTTGAGCAAGGATTGGGTATGTCTGTTATGTTTCTTGTGTAGCTGATATTCTGCAGCACATTTGAGACATGTATTCTTGAACTACTTATTATTATTCATTTATATATTTTATTATTATTATATTTTAAAGTCACTTCTTACTTATTATATTAGTTATACTTTCGACTTTACTCATTTTATTCGCACTTATTCATTACATTATAGCCTCCATCTATCCAGGTAGTTAGAAAGTAGTTAGTTGTTTATGATATTAGGTTTATAGTAGTAGTAGTAGTAGTAGTAGTAGCAGTAGTAGTAGTATTTTTACATCAATACTAATAATTAAAACATTACAATTATCTAATTATTATCCAATATACAAAGTACAAAATACATTCACATGAATGCCGAGGGGCAAAAAGAATGATCAAATAATTGTAAGCAGAAGGTCATCCTCTCCAATTCATGTTGAAATGGTCCCTACTGTACACTCGCTTGAAAAAAAAGACACAAACGGTGCACAAGGTCAGGTGATGATTACCTATACCTGCCCAACTTCTCCTGAGAGTAGGTCGAGTTACGGCGCTAAAACACCTTGGACAAAATGATCATGAAAGAGAAGTAAAAAGGACAGAAAAAAGAATTGGGACAAGACCCGCAGGCAGTCGCGATTTCTTTTGGTTCACGCGACTTTGCCCAATTTGGGTTAATTTGATGAGTGGGGTCTGGGAAGGTGAAAGGTTGTTTTTAAGTTCTCGCTGCCATACCAGTAAGTATTTTCACACGAATCATAATGTTTTGGCCATAACATGTTTCAGTCAATGTTTAGAGAGAGCCTGTGACAAGTAATCTTATCTGAAGTTATTGTACAAGAAACACTTTAAATCTGGGATATGTGAAACTTTCGGCCATTAATAGTTACCGAGAGAGAACGATAGTGAAAATGAACAACACTTTGGTGATGACATCCCACATTCACAACGTTCCCGTTGATATAACTATTCTCATACACGCTTGCATTGTAACCCGTGGGTGCCGTCTATCTTGGTGATTGCAATATATATTCTTGTAAAGAGTATTGTCATAGGTTTAGAGCATGCGAAGAAATTATGAGTACTACAATTGAAGAGTGTACATTTTGATAATTCCAAAATGAAGTTGACGCCCCTTTTACGATTCTGCCGCAAAAATGATGATCCATCTTTGGTCACGCAACCTTCATTCGTGTCCAATGTGCATTACCGGATAAAATAAACACAAGTCAATCAGGATGTTACCACGACTCGGGTGTTTTATTCCCAAGTCCTGGACAACAAACGCATTAGTCCGGCTCCTTTTTCATCTGCACATACCAAATTGTGAGAAAATTGAATACGCAGCTGCGTGATTTGCGAGCAACTTTCAAGGTCTCCGCGTAAAAATGAAAAACAAGCCAGTTAATATCGAGACAAAGATGCGATTTATGGTGCCAATATGGATGTGGATGTATTAAACGTCAACATTTTCGTAAATGAGAGAATATTGACCTCCGTTGAAAGCGATTTATTTATACCACTCCCAATTTGCAGCATATCAATCTCCATTTTTTAGGTAATGGAGGCAAAAGAAAGTTACCGAAAAAACTGTCAGTATATGGACAGGTTTGTGAAAAATAAGGTCATGTTTGTTATGACAAAATGGTATGCGCACCACCTTATGCCGCGGTGTAGAGAGGGATGTACTTCCTGCCTCCTTTTCAGCAGGATACAAGGTTGGAAATATTCATTTCATCATAAATAGAATTGTTTATTCCGTTTCCAGTGAAATTAGTGTGGAGGGGAATAGCTTCCTGGGTGGTAAATGTATTTCCTCATGATGGAAAAAAGGGACAAATCAATGTTGCGTTTAAATTCGTCCTTGTGTGGAATAAAGCCACCTGATTTGCAGACAGCTGCTGTTTATATTTACATTAGTCGACATAGTTTGATTTGCGGTGCCTGAGGGAATAACGCCCAAATTAGGTTTACTCTCTATCGCAAAGATTACCAATGTTGCCTGTTTGTATATCAATTTAGTCAAAGTCTACGACTCGCAGTATAATGTAGGTTTAATGACTGTAAAACAAATGTTTGTATTTTTTTCCTGGTACATAGTGTATATCAGAATTTTTGAACGCCTTTGATATTGTGTTCCGGACTCGGGTACACTGTAGCCGTTGAGATGTGATTCTTCATTGATATATGCCAATCCCTGCAGGGGGTAACAGTTGCTTTGCGATGAAAGATCGAGGTAGATACCCACCGGCACATAATTCAGACCCGAACACCGAGCAGGGGATGGAGACATGATCCATGTCACGTGACTTGTAAAATCGGCAGGTACACCAAAATCAAATACCAGGTTAAAATTGAAAGATTCAAGGAAGTTGAAGGGAAACATCACGATGAGAAGCGCTTCTTTTGGGAATAACACTCTTAAATTGAGTACACTCTATCTATAAGGTTTTAGTTGTGAAAATTATGTAGTCGAATGTTTATTCTTCTTAAAACAATTACTATCATTATTCGCTGTAATAATCAAATTTGTTGTACAGTTTTGTATGAGTTGAATATCTATTAGCGTTATACTTAAAGCCCGATTTTAGTTTTGGGGATTTTTTTTTATTTGAAAGCTTTATGCCCAAAGGTCATATCACACCAATAACAGATTCTGAATATCTTTCGGTTTTTTTTTAAATTAACTAATGAAAAACTCTCGGGGGGACCCCGAGATTACGGGGTACCCCCAAACATTTCGACACTATTTTACATTATAGCATCCAAAGGGTTAATAAGGTATTAAGGTTATCCGAGTTATACCTCATCAGAAAGAGCAGAATGTGTTCTTTCTGATGAGGTATAACTCAGATAACCTTAACACCTTATTAACCCTTTGGATGCTATAATGTGAAATATTGTCGAAAAGTTTGGGGGTACCCCGTAATCTCGGGGGTCCCCCCGAGATATCTAGACTAACAAGATCTTTGCATCACTGTATACTTTATTATGAAAGCATTACTTTTTACTTTCTATATATAATTACAATTCTGACGGTGTTATTAAATGATATAGGTAATGTTGTGGAAGAATAATATGTACGAATACAATGGAAACAGCAGCGCTTGTTAGACTAATTGCCCTCACACAAGGACATCCGGTAGTTCCACATCTAATGGAGACATGAAAAGCGAGACAAAACTACACTCTAAATTACACAGATTTAAATAAATTCTCAACGTCTGTGTAGATTTATATTCAAATCATAAAGATTGACATTTTAAACATTATTCTGTGACTAAATATAAATCGTTAAAACATAAATCTAAATCCAAAAATCGATTGGTCTCTGACCACATTCAATCAGAATTTATTTTAAATCCTTGTAAATACAAATCATGTATAGGGTGCAAGATGAAATGAAATGTCTTTATATGACTATGTATACATTGTATTTGAACTCGCGGTACTCCGGTCTCGTGTACTAGTAAACCGTATAAACATGTACTCCATATAGCTCACAGGATTGTTGCATTTGTGAATACTTCATAATGAAAACATAACTCTCGATTTTTTGTACAATTAGTAATTTGACGGTGTTATTAAATGATACAGGCAATGTTGTGAAAGAATAATGTGTTATCCTTTGTACGAATACAATGGAAACAGCAGCGCCTCTTACACTAATTGCCCTGACGCAAGGACGTCCCGGTATTTCCACATCTAATGAAGACGAGAAAACCGTCACAAAACAGAAGAAAACAAAACATCGCGTGCATTCATGAGGAGAGGGTAAATACAGTATTTACACTAACTACTTTACTCTATGGATATTTCAGCGGCTGTACAAGCCGCAACATGCGGGTAGTAATAAAGGTGGTGGGACGCCAATAACGGGGCGGAGATACCTGGCTCATTTTAAAGGCTGATGACAGAATCCAATTGAACTAGCCATTATTTTAAGCATACTGCTTCTCAGGGTATTTTGAGCAATGAGTACAACGTGTTTGGTATACAAGTAGGAGTGGGGTTAGGTTCGTTATGATCGGGGTTAGGGGAAGCTCTTTCCATGATATCCTATATGGTCTGAGATGGTAGTTATGCTATGTCACCTCAAACACTTACATTCTGATTAAAAAAATACACATATTTACAGAAAGGTACCTAAAGGACGAAATATTGGGGTAGATCTGTTCCAAGAAGGGGAATAGTCGGCTGTCAGTCTTGAAAATGTTCCGTTTACGCACGCACCGCACCACACACACACACACACACACACACACACACACACACACACACACACACACACACACAACACACCACACACACACCACACAACACAACACAACACAACACACACACACACAAACAACACAACAAACAAAACCACACCCACTTCACTATGTAAACATTTACACACATACATACGGTAGTTATGTATGCATACACACTCAAACACACACATGCGTACGCGCTCACACTAATTATAAAATTTAAGGTTTGTGTGAAATTTGAAGAAACAAGATTTAGGGTATTCCGAACCGTTTCTTTTAAAGAGGAAAAAATACTTCCATTTAGATAAAGAATCATTATTCACAATAAACAGCCTAAATTGGTGTTTCATTGGAAAATGGGGATGTATGTATATTCATTCCCGCCCCAATTGTAGGAGGGGTGGTTGTGTAGGCCTATATACCCCATCCGTAGGATTTTTTGCCTATGGATTGGCACACGCTCATGCTAGACCTGCCCAGATAAGGTCAGTTGAAAGGACACCTTGTTCACAATCATACGGTTGGATATTATGTTTGGCAAGTGTTTTGATAGCGGAGCATTGACTTCAGTAGATATGTCATCTAGATGTAATTTAGCTAGATCATTCTTGATGACGGAGATACTTTTCAGGCGCAGGAAGCGTCGTATATTGTTCATTTACTTCACTTTTATTTAACTAGTCGGGAATATTTTAGACTGGCTCTGCGATACACAGTCCATGTATCCAATGATATGTAACTGAGACGTACACATACGTAAAGTATGACTTTTTAAAGTCATTAATACCATCATTACCTCAATCCTCAATCCTCCCCAAATCCTAATCCAGTAAGTCGTTACAGATATGAGTTATAATTTGATCAGATTATGCCTATCATTACATCAGATTATCTTTTATTGTGGAGCGATAAAGAGGCAATGAATTCCAAACTCACAGCCCCTAACACACACAAATCCTTTGTTTATCAAACTAAAATTACTGACAATCTATAATATTAATAAATTTGTAACTTGAACTTTTATGCTTTCATATTTAAATGGTACCTTAACCAGGTTCCTCGACAATTGTTTTATTGAGAACAAATATATGAACGTGTACAATACTAGGCATAATGACAATCTATGACAAGGTTCAAGGTTAAAGGTTCGACCACCATTTGACTGCCAAAATACCAAAAATATGAACTTTATGTTTTCATTACGAAAGATATGTTTTCTAGACTAAAATTTTGTGCTGAAATCATTTCTGAAGTCGGAAATGCAAAATATGCTTTCGTTTTTTAGATATTTTAAAATTTGTTGGTGTGAATATGTTGCAGTGTAGCTAATGGGCATATGTAGTCCCAGACCAGGCAATTTTCTGACCTTTAAAGTTCACCCACTCTCCGACTTATTTTACCTCCAGAGACACTCACTCCACCTTAAATCAAGAATCTAGTATTGCTGAAAGCAGTTGACTGAAGATAATAGTTTCCTTATCAATATAAAGACGGATTAATCTGAATGTCTGGAAACCAGACGTGGGCATATTTTACCTTTAGACTAGTTTCATAGTAAATGCAAATTGTATGCCTACTATTCTGTCTGACAAAGGATGCTCTTAACAACCGGATAGCTTGCTAGAGGCTTGCCAGTCCTAGCAACAGCTAATGTATGCAAATTGCATTTTTGGTATTGAAAATGTATTCATAAGAACAGGTGAGAAAAATAATTCTTCACTAGTTTTCAAAAGAGAAAACATCCGTCTAAATTTGAATATATTAATGCAAATGATCAATTACATATTCATTTTTTTTTGGTTGAAAATGAGTAAAATCCATTTTCAAAAAAAATATTTTGAAAAAAACTGTGCAGGCTACGATATCAGAAATCTAATCCCTTATGGAGAAATATAAGGGGCATAATTGATTAGATTCTTAGGCCTGTAGCTTGACTGGTTTTTCCAAAATAC
>JZLH01S0050544.1:23318-33471 GCA_001188425.1 Eucidaris tribuloides | reverse complement strand
TGTGTCAACAAAATGTCCCCATCAACCAACAAAAATCATGCAATAAATTAATTCTTAATGTTAAAAATCGTAAAATTTTCAAATCGCCGGTCGCTAGTCCGCTCGGCTCTGCAATAATGTCTAACTCATAACTTTCTAAACTTTCCTTTACGCCACAAATTAATCAGCATAAAGGTAGACATAGATTAACACGAAGGGGAAATGTGTATTGAATACTAAAATGAAAAACGGAAATCCAGTGAACAAGATCAGCACTCTGGCATGAAACAGGCTTCAGAAAAGTAATGTTTGTGTCGAAACTACAGATGACCATGTATAGATTTAAAAGGAGAAGGAACTTCAAGCTAGAAACTATTCAGATAGGAAAGGTCAAATAGATTGGTATAAAGTAGTTTCCGCCCTGATCCATTTGTTAACAAGCTGAAATCACCTTTTGCTCGATGACATAAGAGGAAAGCATTTATATCCCTCTGAAACGCAGCGTGGCTGTACGCTTGAAAACTGCATGCGTTTAGGCGCTCCGACGGTTTGCAATCCTGTTACCGCATAAAAAAATCCACTTTCATAATAATGATCAAACTACGTATCTCTATCCTAAGATGAACCCCTACCGAGACCCTCAGCATTTACACAAAATAAATTTCCAACAACAACCTTTGGCACAAAATGCCAATTAATGTCTCTTCCCTTCACAAACTACTGCCCAACTGGCCGATGATACCATAGTCTTTCCAAGGAAAAAATGTCAAAATTTTCTCACCCTGGGAGGGAGGACACGGCCGCCACCGACCCAGACCTTCTCCCTTAATTATCGCTAATTCAACAATTTGGCAACACGCCTTTTGCCCGATCAAAGAAAGAGAGTCAGATCATAGCATCCTCATGAAATATGGGCGCGAAACACAGACCTTTCAATGGCTCAAAAATGTCAATTTTGTAACACCTGACGAGAAAAGCGCCCTCTCAACCCCCAAGATCTGTCACAAAACATTATTCGCAACAACCTTTGCACAGAAATGGCCAATTAAATGTAGTCCTTCATGAAAAGAATTGTCGCTGAAGAAGCGCACATTTTCAGCAAAATGTCAAATCTTCTCTCACCTGGGAGGGGACACCCCCCGTCCAACCCCTACTCAATTGACGGCCATAATAATTGCGCAAAAAACTTTTTGCCAAAATAAAACAAAAACGGCAAAGAGACAAAGAGAGGTCAGAGTCATGCGCTTCCTTCTAGAAAAAGGGCGTTGAAACACAGAGATCGCTTTTCCCAGGCAAAAATATCAATAATTTTCTAGCCTGGGAGGTCTGTGAAAAAAAAAAAAAGTGAAAAGGGGGAAAAAACAAAGGGAACGCGCCCTCCAGAACCCTCCCAAGTTCATTATCATTACAAATTGCCACATCCTTTTGTGCACTCCAGAAAAAAAAAACAAAAAGATTTATGTGTATATTTCAAATAAAATGAAATGGTTACACAAGGTGTATAAAGGGGTCAGTATATGAAGTGATTAAATTACACAATTGGAATGCCCAGACTTATACATTGTATATGAAAAGTCCGTTTGCCGTCGGCGGTATTTGTTGGAAAAAAATGTCCGGTAATGCAGGCTCTTACAACACCGCCCGCCACGTCAAGAGGTCAGGTATGCGCCCCTGCATAGTGCATACCGGTGGTGTATGTGACACCATTAATCATGTTATAGCCATTAGGCAAACGGGAGAGGGTCGTCCCTTTACCGTCCCCAGCCCCCCACTTTGGCTTCAACTGTTGCTCATCATCGTTGCGAGTGTCCGAGCGTGTCGGTATTAATTTGAGAGAGTTCCGGTTGGCTCACCTGCGATGCATAGTAGCATTTTAATAAGGGTGAAGCGGCACTCTCACTCCTTTGCAAGCTCTAAACGGCCTTGAAATTAAATGACATGCGGAGCTGCAAACACTTCTAGATGCCTACAGTTGTTCCTTCCTGTTTTCATTTGTATTCTACTGATACGTCTCTATGTTACGGACATCTCATCAAATTCATTTGTCCGATCATGCACAAGAAATAAATTATATGTAGAAATGAGTTTCCTGTTTACAAAGACAAACTGTGGCTGCTTTTTTCTTTAAATAATGGCTCGCTTATTTGCATTTAGTCATTCACACATCTTTCACAAATTGTACAGATGCCTCTTCAGTCTCTCTTCAGCGTTCAATGTTAATACATACCACATTTCAAAAGAATATGTTTAACTTTTTGTTCTCTGAATACAGTAGGTGGCTGTGAGGTGAGACCTATAATCAATCATACATGTAAAATAACTGTAGATCGTGTCTACTTTGAGCAATGTTCCCGAAATAATCTAAAATAAAAAAGTTCACTGATAACAACTTTGTCGAGATTTCTTTCATGGTAACAAATGCTTTTAAATTAAACAGACTTGTAAGTGGATCACTTACAGCAAGGTGTGTACAATCATGTTTTCAACAAATGTGCTTTCTATTCTAAATAGCAGACAAACAAAATATTAGTAAAGAAACGGTACAACTCTACAAAAGATGGCATTGATATGGTACCCGTCATAAATGTTTTTATCTGTTGTTTATTCATGCAGGCTTGGTGGAATGATGACTGAATCATAGATGCACACACACGGATCTATTGCACTCTAACAAAGATACGACAATTGGGATGGAATTACAACCGACGAACATGCAATTCCCTCGATAGCGACGGACAAAAACGTGAAACGGAATCCCTCGCCGAATCAGCTTCATACGCATCTGGAGTTGTTTGCTTGTGTATGTGCGCACAGAAGTCATCAATACTAATCCAACCTGCTCGGAATAGAGGATCCGCCTATTAATGAAATCTAACTCGCCCATTTTTCATCACTCGATTCTACCGTCGGGATCACGCCCGTACACGTACAGCTCCGATTTAAAGAGCGTTTTTCCGCTTCTCAAAGATTAACCACATTCGACGGTGATCGGGTTTCCTCTTTTAATATTTGTAATCAAGAAGACAACAATTATCACAGCCTATTTACGACAGAAACGAAAACTGTAATAAGATACGCAGTTAACTGGAACAAGGTACTAATTCACTCAGGCCCTTAGGCAGAGCAGGGAAAGAAAAAGGTGAAATCATTGCTCAAAACTATACGCCACCATGCATTACGAGGAATTTGATGTCATGGCGGTAATGGGATAGGGCCTTCGGTAACGCGGCTGACCGATGGGTGTGGGTTAACGCCTCCAACCCCGAAGTGAGTTAAATAAGTACATTACCTGAGAAGTTTATGTTTAATGGTGCCAAAGGGTTAAGAGTAGTGCCCGGGAGGGTTGCGAGATCGTCACGTCTTCGTTATCTCATCTTCATTCATGCTCGTAGCTGAAATTATGAATTCCGACTCGGTACGGACAAATGCATGAGCGCTTTGGGGTTCAATGCACAAAGAAATTAGGCAGAGATGAAGTTTGCATAAGTGAGCGAAGAGAGAAAAAAATAAGATTAATTCTCGGAAGATTAAATTGGACTTTGACATGAGGGAAAATTTTGTATTCCGGCTGCAGAATGATGATATGGCATCCAGTTCTATACAACTCAAATAGTTATGCTTGCATTGTCTACGATTAAAAATCCAAAGGTGACTGTACTTCTAATAAAACCAGGAACTACATGCAAAATATTGGTGAGGTAGTATCAGTCTAGTTGATTTAAGCTGTGTGCATTTGCCTGGATGGCAGTGAGGACAGGTATTCATAAGCTCTACAGGGCTGTGTGGAATTAGGGCTTATTAAGATTGTGATTCGTGAATGTGGAATTTAGTACAATAATATGGACAAGGATGAGAACAAAGTGACAAGGATCTACGTACCATCAACTAAAATGCTGAGATAGCAGAGAACGCTTTGGATGCAAGCATACAATCCCTACTCTAGTCGACACTTTGTGTGGATTTATATCGAAACAGTGAGACATGACGGTAAATCTCAATGGAGGAACAATCTCCCAGTTCACGGACGAGATGGAGAACAAATCCGTACCCACCCTGGGCCCCTCCCAGGTGGGTCATCCCCTCAGCCCCGCCCTCAGCTACACCCTGGGGAGCCTGATGGTGGTCACCACCGTCATCACCATCATCGGCAACCTCATCGTCATCGTCATCATCCTGCGATCGCCCAAAATCCAGACGATCACATCCGGGTTCCTCCTCAACCTCGCGGTCGCCGACCTCAGCACGGGGGTCGTGTTGCTCCCGTTCGCGACCAGCGTCCAGCTCAAGCGTGATTGGAGCTACACCTACGAGTGGTGCGGCACGATCGGCTTTGTCTACCTCGTACTGGGGTTCGTCTCCACGTGGACTCTCTCTAGTCTCAGCACCGAACGTTACATCGCCGTCATATACCCACTCAAATACCACCAGACGCTGACGAAAATGCGCGTGTGGCTGGCGAACATTCTGAGCTGGTTGGTGGCGGTGTTCATGGCGTCAGTCCCATTCATGACGAGTAGTGACTACGTTTATATTCCGAGCTATGGATTCTGTCTTCCCAATTTCTCAACGAACGGAGTGGCCTCCATAGTGACGTTAGTAATCGGCATCTGTATTCCATTTGTGATCATGTGCTTTATGTATTCCTCTATCGGGAGGGTGGCGTGCACGCAAGCCAGGAGGAAAGTGGTGGAATGTAACGAGGATCACTGTGTCTATGTCACGCCAAAGAACAAGGACTACAGGGCGGCAAAAGTACTAGCAGCTTTGGCAGGTGAGTGAAATTGAAGAAAAATTAATGTGCAAGTTAAAGGGGCAGTGACATGATTGGGAGAAAATTACTCCCATACAAAGCTACAACGATTTTTAGGGATAGAGCAACGTCGATCTGGCGCTGCTCAGTGGCTGCCGGGCCCACGATCAATTGGGCAAAATGAATTTTCGGAATTTGTGATGTCTGTCTATTTTCGAATAAAATGTGGATGATGATGATGATGATGATGATGATGATGATGATGATGATTACTACTATTATTATTATTATTATTACAAACCAAATTTGACCATCACAGCATTTTCTGAAAATTGTGCAACAAATAGGAATCGTGTAATTCTAAAATTTTAACAACAGAAATATTAAATAGCATACTTAATAATCAAGGTATGTTTGTGCTAACTTGATGACTACTTCCAATCTTGCCATTTGCCTTTAAATACAAAACATTATTTTTCGTTATTACTAATCCCCCCCCCCCAAAAAAAAAAAATAATAATAATAATAATAACAACTCAAAAAAAAAATTCTAAAAGATTATGTTTTTAATTTACCCACACTCATAAAGACTCATCACTGACACTGGTTAAAATCAGTTGTTGTACATATACATGTATTTACCCTTTTTTTTTCACTGGTCACAAATATCGAGAGCTACAAAGTGCATTTTATTTGTAACAAATTTTCATTGATTAAATTTGCACTTATTGAACAAGTGTAGCTATAGTGAAACCTGTCTATAAAGGCCATTCAAGGGAAACAAACTACATGGCCTTTATAGGCAGTGGCTGCTACAGACAGACTTTTAAACACATATTTTGTCTCTATGGGAAGCAATAACTGGTAACTATTGGCTGAGTGGCTACTATACAGAAATGACCTTTTCGACGGGTTTGACTGCATCTTCAAAATCTAAAGAGGATATGAATCCTAAATTTCCAACAATGTGTTCTAGTGAATAATTTCTATAGCTGGATCAAACCCAATTAAAATCATTAACCTTCACAAATAAATGACACTCAAGTACAATCAAAATGTGTAACCTTGATTCTTCACTTATTAGTCACTTTACAATACTTCTGAATGGAGTTCAAGGATGGGTGATGGTTAAAATCGAGTTTCTGTCCACTATTTCAATGATTTAAGTGTTCTGTCCCATGGATTTACTTTATAATGAACGTAAAAAGCAATGTACTTGAGAAGTCATTACATTTTACATCAACTGATGAAGGTTCGGAACAGCGTTTATTTTGATAGTTTGTTTATGATTGCGTACATGTTTTATCAGGTTCAAACTATTACATTAGCACGCCAGATCTCACACACACCACAACACACACAGTCACACACACACACACAGGAGAGAACGCACACATGCACAACACACACACACACACATCACACAATACACACCACCGATCCACACCCACCACCCACCACACACAACACACACAGGCACACACACACCCACACACACACCCACACACACTACAGCAAACGTGAATCACCTTCGACTGACGAAACGCATAAATTTTTAAAGTGAGTGTGTTCCGTGTGTCAGTGTGTGAGTGTGCTGTTCGTAACGGTAACCGGTGGACACACAACCGTTGTACCTATTGAAGAGAGACGAAATTTCAAACAACGCGGACGTATTACATTAGACGTACACCAACCCCACAACCGGGCGTTCTCTATTAACCCCAGACCTTGCTTATGTGTGTTAATGACGCCATAAAGCACCCTCATTACAGACAGTTCAAAAACTGTGGACCGTCCCCCACCTGGAAGTACATCGGCAGATTGTTACAGATAAAATTAATCAAAACTCCACTGGTTGGAGGGATTTCAAACACACACACACTACACACCACCACATAGCCATCGCACATTCCCCAACACACACATGCACCACACAATGAACATAATACAAAATGAAAGATAAAGTGGTCGGGAATTGTCAAGGTGGCATTTATGTCGCCCGTATCAATTCATGTGCCTAATCTGACCAATAAGTGGATGAAGAGTACTATAAGGGCAAGCACTTCTCTCACACCAAGAAAAACTAGAGCAATTCGGACTGCGCGCAGACCGATGGGTATATGCCTCGCCAGCCCCGTCCAATTCAAATTTATGTATGGGGCATCGTGAACCTCTTGACCGCGTTCAAGCCTCTGAAATTTCATTAATGCCATAACTACAATACTCGACTCAAATTACATCAATAGTTTTGATAAGCTGTTCTCAAGTTAACCGGTCTGTAAAATGATAATTAATATGGTGTCCTCATGACCTTTGATCCTTTAGCCCCAAATTATGATAGTTCATTGGTACCTTATAACACTTACATGTACTGTCACCCCAGTTACATCAATATCCGACTAAGCCGTTCTCATGTTATCCGTGGAAAGACACGAAGAGTAATGGAGCAAGTTGACCCCTTTCGCGATCCTTTGACCGCTTTAACCCTGAAATCTATTGTTTCATTTATACCTTAAACTACATTACTCACCAATAACATGAAAATCGCAAACTGTGGCCGTTCTCAAGTTATCACAAAACGAGCCCGCGAAAATCAGTACATTTTAGGCGCCCGTGACCTTTGACCTTGACGCTCATAAATCTAATCAAGTTCATTGGTGGCTCAAATACATACTTCACCAGCCCAAGCTACTATGAAAATTTCAACTGCGGCGTTCTCAAAGTTATCGCAGGTAACAGCCCGAAATCAGACCAATATTTTGGCCGTGCCGTGACCCTTTTGACCTTGACTTAGAACTCCGCAAATCTAATCAAATCATTGGTGGCTCATATACCATACTTCACCTAAGTTACATGAAAATCCAAATGGCCTCTCAGTTATCGTGGTAAAACAGCCCAAATCAGACATCATTTTAGGCCCGGTGACCTTTGCTTTGACCTTCAGCTGCCAAAATCTAATCAGTTCATTGGTGCCTCATAATACACATTCACAAGTTACATGAAATCCGACCAGCCCGTGTCTCAAGTTATCGTGTAACGAGCCCGAATAGACTTTTTTTAGGGCCGGTGACCCTTTGACCTTTGAGCTCCAAAGATCTCAATCAGTTCATGGTGGCCTCATAATATAATACTCCTTCATGTCCAAGTTACATTGAAATTCAACTGGGCGGCGGGGTTCTCAGGTTATCGCGTAACGAGCCAAATGCTAGAACATATTTTTAGGTCTGTGTAGACCTTGACCTTTGACCTTAGCAGCTCCAAAAATCTAATCAGTTTCATTGGTGCCGTCATAAATACATAACTTCACCCAAGCACATGAAACTCAATTCCAACTGGCCTTCTCGAAGTTATCGCGGTAACGAGCCCAAATCAGACATATTTAAGGCCCGGTGACCTTTGACCTTTGACCTTTACAGTACTCCAAAATCTAATCAGTTCATTGGTAGCTCATAGTACATACTTGGTCCTAGTTACATTCAAAATCCGATTGGGGGGTTCTCAAGTTATCGCGGTAACGAGATCCGGTAACGGACGGACGGACGGACGGACGGACGGACGGACGGACGGACGGACGGACGGACGGACAGACGGACGCACGGACGGACAACCCGAAAACATGATGCCTCCGGCAACTTCGTTGCGGAGGCATAAAAAACCCCACAAAAAAAACACACATAGATTTCATACTTCACATTCTGAGTATGGTATGATAAACCTTAAGAAGATTTACACATAAAACAGGTATCAGTTTGGGATATGAATAGTGCTGTACTGCCCATCAGAGTTGGTGATATTTCTATTTTGCTATCCGAAATATTTGATTTGAATGAGATTTTTATCACTTATATCTTTTTTTTAAATAATCATACCAAACATTGGCCAATAAGTGTGAAAAGGTGTTGAATTAATTCAATGTGAATCAATCTAACATTTGAATCACTTAAACCTTTGATTTTTTATTTCCAAAATTATTAACCAGAATACGGAAAAAAAATCACATTTTTTTCTTGATTTTTTTCAACCATTTTTAGCATGACAAATTTCTATTTTTTTTTAAAATATATGATTTCTTTCCAAAAATTACTAATTTCAAACACGATTTACATCAGAGCAATTTACATAACTTGATTTAAATCAACCAACCCTACTACTTATTAAATATCTGACTGATAATTCTCCCAAACATAGGTGTACCGAGGGGGGTTGTTTGAGTTGCCAAAACAACCCCTTTTCCAGAAAACATCCCCATTTAAAGGAAAAAATTTGTAATGAGAACAGCATGATTGTGAATGATCTTTTTTTTTTCATATGCACAGATTTGCACCGTAAACCAGTTTTTCTTTAGACTTGATGAATTTGTTTTTTGCTTGTCGCATCGATGGGCACCACAGAACAACCTCACCCTACCCTAATAAATCTTGGGTACGTCTATGCTGCCCCCCCCCCCGATGACAAAAGGGCATAACTGACATTTTTTTTTCAAAATTGAGGTATATAGTGTAGGGGACTCAGTACATCATTTTAAACATGCAGAACGAACAAAATATTAATTAGAAGTGTCCGTTTGTTTCATAAGCCTCTTGTTAAAAGGTCACTGAATAGGGCTTTACGTGTTGAACAAAATACATTTTGTTCAATATCTCCAAAACACCAAACTGTCAGTTATGCCTTTTTGTCATGGGGGTGGGGGGGCAGTATGCTTCTCACAATCTACCTGTTGGTGTTGATGTGCTTCTACTGGTTGTTGCCGTTCTCTTTCATTATAGTCGACGTAACCCTGTCTATCACGGATGCGGCGGGGTATATTGTCGTAGGGAGCTTCTCTTCGTACTCGCCGGGGGGCGGCGATGTAGGCATACATGGCGAAAAACATGAACACGTAGCATGTAATGAGCGCAGGTAGTGCTCCCCACAACGGCAAATCCCTGAAGATTTCGGCGTGGAATTCGCTGACCGCCCTTCCCATGTACTTCATAGGATCGACAAACATTGCGGACAAGGTGAATGTGAGTGCCTGTCATGAATTAAAGAAAGAGAAACATTTTTTTAAAAATAAATAATTCAAAGCATACCCCTCGTTATTCATGATGCATTTTCTCAAAGCAGTGTTTTTATTCTATTTTTATACTCACACTAAGGGTGAATTTTTGGTATTGCATACACGATGTACTTCACCGATGATTATGACAGATATCTAAAGTTTGGTTATGTACATTTAAATAACTTACGTCCTCTTCATGTAGAGCTGAACAGAACCACTCTTTCAAGGACAAATTTTGTCCACAAAAATCTTGCACTTGAGTGATTATTCTCATTATTTGCATTTAGAATGAAGTCCTTCAACTGCAGGTGGACAAATTAAAGCCCAAGTATGGTTCTGGTCGTTCAGACAATGAAGTGTTTCATTGTCACCCCAGACATCAG
>JZLH01S0050544.1:0-15450 GCA_001188425.1 Eucidaris tribuloides | reverse complement strand
CGCACATCACTTGTGATATACATGTACGTTTATGTTCATGAGAAATAAGAAATTACGATGATTCTGAGCTCTCGCTCGGATCGTTCGCGCATATAAATGTGTATAAATAAATGTTTCTGAAAGGATATTGCATGAATGTGATTCCTGTTATTTAAATATAGCGTAATACAAAAATTAATTGATCAGACGTGAAAATCACATTGTGAAGCGCTCGCTCGCTCTGGATGTACTTAGTAAAATAAATAGTTTTGATAAGTTATATGTTTTATTCCCTAGAAATTTGTTTTTAATGCTTTATAAATGCGACTGCTATACTCTATTTTTACGAAAAGTCCCTATTTATAAAATATACCTTTAAAATATGTGTTTACCATGCCTAGAATCACGTCTTTTCTATGCCTATTTTCAAAAAGTTCCTGTTGTGGGACGGGGGTATCCCCCTCCCACACCCTCCCCCGTTCGGTCGCTACATTCCCTCGCATGTTTCCGTAGAGCTCTAAAAACGCGCATGCCAACACCCCCCCTCCCCGCTTGGTTGCTTCGCTCCCTCGCCGAGGAACTCATACTGTCACATTAATGTGCCCCCATCAAGATTTTGCCCCTCCAAAACTAAAAGTGTTCAGGCGCGTCTGCGTGTGTGACTTCACACGGAAGCACTTTTTCAATAACTTAGGTTTGTATTCACAACTCTGTGAATTATATGAAGGTGAAACCTTCATATTGTCAGTATACATTCTTTATAGTTCTCTAAATAAAAAATAGCAATTAATAAGAGTTACCTTGTACAAGGAATTTTTTATGTATTACTTTATATAATGATGTGTTGTCACGTGTGTGACGTTTGGCTGTCACGTGTGTGACATTATGTTACATACATGGAAGAAAAGTGGTACAGATAAGCCAGCATCTGAGTAGATACCAGCCATAAATATCTTTTGTTATTATGTTACTCATGATGCAAACTTGAAAGATGAGTCTTTCTACTTGGGAATAGAGATAGTTATGAGATTCTGATTGTTTTATTCTAATTGTTCATTGTTTTATGCACATCAAAAATACTTTTGTTTTTCATAGAAAGTTTCATGTAAAATTTACATTTGTTTTAGATGAACCTAAAACATTAATTGAGTTGTAAGATTGCTCTTTCAGTTTTAAGGTACTGTTCCCCAGAGTTCTGTTCAAATAAATAATAATGCATGTAAATAATAAAACAATAAAACATAAAACAAAAGAACCGGCATACAAATCATACTACAGGAAACGTGAAATAAAATTCATCCCGCCCCCTCCTCCAAAAGAAAAATAATGAAATGGCTTACATCAATGAAGCCACAAATTGCATATAATTTTTGACAAGAAATACATTGTATTTTAATGTTTATTGAGCCATGCTTTACATTACAATCTTTAACCCTAAAAGGCCGGGGGGGGGGGGGGGGGTAGGTGGAGAGGTGGGATCCATCCCCTAGACGTTTTGCATGTTATGTCCACAATGCGCGAGGCAGTCCCCACGGCGTTTGGTGACTTTTTTCTTTGGAATCTCAAGCCATCTTTTGAAACCAAATTTGTGACTTCCGGGCACGCAGTTCCAAAGTTATGTAGCTTTTTGTACTTGCATGTTACACCAAAAATAGCTCAAAAACGTGAAATTGTGTGTTATTTCAATGCAAAAATGTTTTCAGCCAAAATGATTATTTTTACATTTACTGATTGAAATTTTATGATCGCAGAAGTGTCCCTGACAAATTTCACTGAAAACCCCCCCAAAAACAATGATATACATAAGAAAAAAAAATACATAAGAAATCTATTTTGATTCCCAATTTTTTTTTCAAATATGTCAAGAATGCTACAAAGAGTGTCTAGACCAAAAAAACTAGCATTTTTGGAGCATTATTTAGTGATTTAGAGGTAAATTCTAATTCTTACGATAGGAATTCATGGGGTTTTTGGTCACACACGTGATAACTCCCGTCACGTGTTTGACCAGTTAATTACCTCTTTATTAATTAAAAGTGACACTTTAGTAAATCCATATTTGGTGGAAAGTAAGGCCCAATAAAGTTAGCTTTTGACATGGAACATGAACATTGTCATAGCTTTAGTTTTCACACAGCATAAACTTTTCATGTTTTGGTGTCACGTGTGTGACATTTGAAGTTAATTGAATTTATGCATTAATTACTCTTTCAGAATGTAATGAAATATATTATTTTGACATAATATTTTTCGAAATTGATATGGACAAGCCTATCATAATAACATTTAGACAAAGAAAAGAATGTATTTGAAACAACACCACAGTTGTTTCATACATACAGGAAATACATGATATTTCTGTCTTAATATATGACTATGTTAATTTATGCAAATGAGCATTAAAGAGGTCTTAATTTAAAAAGAAAAACATTGTTCAGTTAACTTTGGACAATGCTCTTTATGAATATGCAACTCAAAAAAGGAAAGGATAAACTTCAAATTTTTCAGATTTGTTTCACTTTTCAAAGAATGGCCCAAATGCCGGGGGGGGGGGGGGGGTTACTCAACCTTTCCCATAGATAATGTAGATACCACAACCTGCTCGCCGATAATTCAAAGATGCCATTTTGTCACTTTGAACAATTTTCAGTATGTTAAATGTTGTTTCATGATGTCTGGGGTGACAATAGAATACTTTGCAAAAGATTGATGAAACATTTGTTTGATAGACCAAAACTATATTTCGGATTTAAGAGATAAATAGGGTTATAGAACTTTAACCCTACTCCATCTGTTTACCTACCTGATAAAGATAGATCCAGTTCCACAGGTAGCTGATGAGGAAGATAGCAATCATCAAACAAGTCAGGAATCGGCCGTTCCACAGGAGATCAGAGTACATACCGACGCCAAACACCATTACCAGCACAAGGAATGAGATGATGAACTAGATTATGCAAGAATATTCCAAAAAAATATGCTCTGTTTAGAAACAATTCACACAAAGAAATTATTTTTCTTTACTACATGTATACACAATTGACAAGAAACAGTGCTTAAACATAATATAGAGTTTGATTGTGTTCATCACTGGCACACCCAGATATGATTATGAGCTTACCAAGTACATAAGCTAAAATCACTTTTTATCTAAACTAAAGATTCAAATAAATCTTCACCTCTCACAAAAGTCTTGGGGCTGAAAAGACAGTTTCTTGTGAAAATAAAAGCTGATAAAATTAAAATAGTATGTCACAACATTATTTCGCTCACTGAATTAGAATTTTACATAGCTGTTAACGTAGTCTGACTACAAGATCTGATCTGTGTATCATCTAGTGAAAACTGAATACCTGCTGATGTAGACACATTAGTATACTGTATACGCCATATATTTTGCGTCCATATATTCTCGCGATTTTGCTTCAAGTCGGGGAATTCGCGAGAGTATATTTTCCGATTTTATTGTATTTGCATTCACTTTGTACAGAAATGTCAGGAAGTGAATATTTTCGCGTTCAGTAAGTCTCGAAATTCTCGAAAATAAAACCACCGTGAAATATTCAGTGTATACAGTAGTTGGACGATTATCAAGCAGTAGCCAATCTTTGTGATAGTTGGATTCTACCAAATTCAAAGTTAGTACATGAAAGTTAAACCAAGTTGCAGCTGAAATCTAGACTACCATCACAAAATACCATTCAAGCAACAGCCCACTTTCAAATGATTTATCACTCATATTTTTAAAATGTTTATAATGTATGAATCCCAAATTTAAAACATTGGATGTACTTTTCTTTAGTTGGATTAAATCTGAGCAATAATCGTTTGGTGTGCAAATTAAAAACACAACCTTTAACCCTATCTGGCCTGACAAAGTTCGCGACCATTCCGCCGCGCGAAATTTTTTGACCGCGTCGCTCGCTGACTTTTTACTTTCAAGTCTTGCGCATCTTTTGAGACCAAATTTGCGACGTCCAGGTACGCGGTTCTGAAGTTACGCAACTTTTCGTACTTGCATGTCACACCAAAAATCGCTCAAATACATGAAATTGTGTCTTATTTCAATGCAAATTGTGTTTTCAGCCCAAATTCATAAATGTATGATTATCAAATTTCATCGAAAAAACTATAAAAAACAAAAGGTCCCAAAAATAAGGAAATACATAAGAAATTCATGAAACAATGAAATACATAAGAAACTAATTCTGATTCAGCAATTTTTTGATAGATAATTGTTAGAAATGTCAAAAAGAATATTATCACAAAATTAGCATTCTGTGAGCTGGTTTAAAGTGAGTATAGGAAAAATATGATTTTATACCATAAATTTGAATATTAATTACTTAAAAAATAGAAGATAATTATTTTTATAAATGTAACTGTACAGTCTTGGAGATTACATCCAGCTCTATGCACGTGCAAATTTTCGCGGCGATCGCGTGATCCGCGGCCGAGATCTGAACGGGGGGGCCCCAACTTAGAACCCCCCCCCCCCCCCCCCCCCCCCCCCCGGGGCTACTGCAATTTTAAAAAAAAGCCCGGGCTAATTAGGGTTAATATTATGCATTCAGGCATGGGCATGTTTCACTCCCAGCTCGTTTTATACAGAATTGGAATATGCTAAAAAAAAAAAAGAAAAGAGTGAGCTAACAACACTATTTCCTGCATTAGCAGCTCACTTCACTTGGAATTGAAATTAATAACAAGAAATGCTAAGAATCCTAGACAACTTACTTCACTTCAAGGCTGCTTTACCAAGAACTGGGATAAACAATAAGGGTGGTCTAGAAATTGAGACTATTTGCTCCACTCACAGCTCACTTTAGTGGGAAAACTAAGATTAACAATTTATTACTCTAAATTTCAGACTACTTGCATCACTCCCAGCTTGTTCAACTTGGAATTCAAATAAACAAGACAAAGATGTATATTTCTTCCTCTCTAAACTGATGAGACTCACCACCAAACCTTGCCCCCCAGACTGACCTACTGCAGTTCTCGCATTCCAGAGGTCAGACTTTCTCCCCGAGTAAGTCCTAATGACCTTCCATAATATCAACTGCATTTGAGAGCTGAGTGAGATGAACTTCTGAACTTTGTACACACACTTCTCAATAACCTTAATGACAGATTCATAACCGGTTTTACTTTTGAAGGTTGGTGGCCAGTCGGATAACCGTATCGATACACCTTTAGTTAGATTTACCAGAATCACTCCAGGTGATTTCAGGTTGACCTGCTCACTGATCCACTCAATGACACCCGTCTGATTCGTGTGAAACACGCTGATCGTCATGCCAACCAGAACATCATGAATGTCGGCCTTCCGGTAGTCTTTGCCTTTCACAAACTTCTGCAGTTTCTGCCACTCGTGATGCGTCAGACGGACCTGGATCTCGGCCTCAACGGGTCCGTCATCGGGTGCCTGCAATGTACCACAAAAGTGATATAACAAGTATGGTAAAATGTGCAAAGTCCATGTGACCTGTCGTGACAAAATATACAATAGGTCAGGATAGTAGTTGCTGAAATGTATTAAAAAGGATGTGAGGTTGGAAGGGTTGATTTTTCAGACTTAAAAATATTCTAAAACACCAAAAATGTATCTAGTGTTTCTCAAAATTTGAGAGCCAAAAGTGATTTAGTAGTATGATTTTTCTTGAGATTAAAGGGAGAAGGAGCCAACAACTAACAGGCATAAGTTAAGAAAAAAAAGACATTGGGAGTATTGTGAGAATTATGGTACATGGTGATGAAGACAGCCTAAATAGGGGTACTGTGTGATACTCACCCGCAGCAAGGCCCTATAAATTAGTTAATTTGTGTTTATTTTACGTCTTTGCAAGTTTTATCCTGGGATAAAACTTGCAGAAACAGCTCTAGGGGGAGGAGCTTATCAATTCAAACAGTTCATACATGACCACGGCGCGACTAACACACGTCTGGTGGCATGCATCGGTCACGCATGTCCAGCTCCAGACCTGTGCACGTGCAATCTGATTGGTTGTCAAGAACTCAAATTTTTCCTTAACTTATGCCTGTTAGTTGCTGGCTCCTTCTCCCTTTAAGTAGACCATCTTGACATCTTATATATGAAGAAGCAAATTTGTTTGAGCTTGTTTTTCTTCCGTTTCCTGATAATGGATTACGTGAAGATCCGAACATGTGAGCTGCATTTTAAATGAGTTTGTATCATCCATTCTAGCCAAACTATACAGCATTTTAAAGCTTGAATATTATTTTTAAGACTATATAAAAACACAATACAGTGAAACATGTCTATATTGGCCACCTGATGGAAACAAAACATGTAGTTTGGGATAGGTGGCCGTTTTAAACAGGTTTTTAACCTCGTGATTTGTTTTCAGGGGAATCAATTTAGTGGCCTTTACAAAGCGTTTATAAAAAAGTGGAACCCAACGCAAATTGCGTCGTCTCTCAATGAACAACAGTGCTGTAGAGCATCAAGCCCAAGGGGTTAAAAGTGAAATGCATTGAGCAGAGCAAGTCCAACAGATAATACCTGAGAAACTTTCACAATTGAAATATAATGTGAATTTGTTTTATTCTTTTGTTTTTATCATCACTGTTCGAAAATGCTTGTCAAGTTCATGGTTATAAGTTTCAAATCTTGATTTCTTAAATCTTCTGATTCCTATAGCTCACCTCTGCCTGCAGAACGTTAACGAGGTGTCGTGTCAGTCGCCGAAAAAACATATCTTCCGCCGAACACGGCTCGTGACGAGACGCCACTTCTGAGGGTTGGTCTGAAACTGGGGGTGGTTTAGGAGTGAAGTCGAGCCCTCCTCCTTCAAGGCGTCTGGTGCACTCATCAAGTAGCCTTTTGGTTTCTCGAAGACGGGCTTCTAAATCACCCTTCAGACATGAGAGATAGAAATGAGTTTCAACATATCAGAAATATTTCCAATGCTCTTTGTTATGTCAAGGATATTCCATCTAGCATTACAATTATCAGTTTTACTCGTTGTGTATTAACCCGTTGCTTACGGGAACTGGATGGGCCCTGTACAAAGTCTATGGGGATTTACGGAATTTCATAGTCACCGGGTTAAGAGGTGAACTGGTGTGTGCTACATTAATTTAAAGACACAGACTAATATTGTGGAGCTTCAAATTAAAAAAAAATGTCTAACCTTGCTATCTGAGCTACATAGTAGCATAGTAGTATTTGAATTGACAAATAAACACCTAGGTAGAATACAAAAATTTGGAAATTTATGCTGCCACTGGCATGATGAATGAATAAACAATTAGTACTCGGGCCGAGCACAAAATAGCCTAGATCCTGTCTATGGGAGGAAATGGGCAGGTAAATCCGATCAACTTATGATTTTCACTTTTTTAAAGTACTAAATGATCATTTTGAAAATACAATTTTTTTTCAGGGCTTCATTTTTTGACCTTATCAAAGACACTTGGAGCATGGAGGATTATGTAGCTCACATTTTTTTAACTGTGGTCAATGTTACCCTGTGGCTTTAAGAGCTTCAGAAGCTGCAGTAATAGCCATCATTCAATAAATTGTAATAACTGTGTTACTGAGGTGTACCTCCTGATCATCCTAAATACAAACTCCTTAACTTGATTCTTCATACTCATAGTCATGGCCCTCTTTTCATGAACATTAGACTAGCCTGTTGCCATTGACTTGTGCATGTTCATGTGGATTTGCGAAGAAACCAGTCAACGAATATGTAGTCATGCAAAGATAACCAACAAAGAGTTCATCTAACAGTATGGACTACTAGGACTTTATTTAGGGCAATCCCCATGTTCAGTAATTGCCTGTTGTTGTTGTTATTATATTACTATTATTAGTAATAAAGTGATAGGCTAACATTGTGGAGCTTCAATTTAAAAAATTGTCAAACTTTGATATCTGAGCTACACATAGTAGTGAACAAATGTACAAATAAACACCCTAGAATACAAAAGTTTGGAAAGTACATGTAACACTGCCAATGGCAAGTTATGCATGAATAAACAATTAATACTCAGGCGAGGAACTTACGATTTTCACTTTTTTAAAGCACTAAATAATCATTTTGAAGTAGAATTTTTTCAGGGCTTCATTTTTAGACCTTATCAAAGACACTGGTAGCATGGGGAATCATGTAGCTCAGATTTTTTAAACTGTGGTAAATGTTAGCCAGTACCTTTAATAGTGGCAGCAGTAGTAGTGGAAGAAGTATTATTGTTGTTGTTGTTGTTGTTGTTGTTGTTGTTGTTATTAATTATTATTATTATTATTATTATTATTATTATTATTATTATTATTATTATTATTATTATTATTATTATTATTATTATTATTATTATTATTATTATTATTATTATTATTATTATTATTATTATTATTATTATTATTACTATTACTATTATTATTATTATTATTGTTATTATTATTATTATTATTATCATTACTGTAATTATAACTCTTTTGCTTCGATTTATTGTGCAAAATTGATCAATCAGATAAGGAAGAGCTGACCAGTACAGGAATCAACTCTCCTCTTTCTGGAAAACAGTCATATGGGTTAATTGACTTACGTCACATTTACGTGCTGCCCGTTCCCTCTCTCGCCGTATTTTCTCACACCTAGCACTCGTCTTTGTGACTGGGTCATAATCGAGCATATCGGTGATATCTATAACGCAGTCTTCGACGTCTTCATCCTGCTTTCTGTATGAATCTAACTGGCTGCAACATGGTGTCATGCATAGAAGACAAACAACCAAGAACACAATGATGGGATGCATTCTCCTGGGTTTGCCTAAAGACAAAAAGAAAACGCATAATGCTGCATAAAGAAGTACAGTATACAGGTTGCATGTTCTGTCACACACCTCCAGGTCTCGACAAACCCAGGTGTCCGAGTGCCCGGGGCACCTGAAAATCATGGTTGGGCACTAAGAAAAAAAAAGAACCCGCCTGATTGGGCAGTACCTTTTTTTTTGCAATGATCAATGGACAAAAACAACTTGCACCTAGATCGATTGTAACACAACGCAGTTGACAATTCATCAGGCGATTGCAAATATATTTTTGAGTACGTCCGTATGAGATCTTCTCTCTTGCGATACTTCGATTGCAAAGTGGTTAATGAATGTATGCAAATCACTCTCTCCATATGTTTAAGGTGATTGCGATGTAGAACACATGATGTATGGTAGCAGTACAGTATGTGTATTATGTAGTCTAGCATGTTACATGCCTGCTAGACATGCGACTCTCAACCCGCGGGGAGGGAGGGCGGGGACACTTAGCGTATATGATGTTTGTGATAATATTGTCCGCGGTTGGAGCCCCATTTTCAGCCCAAGATTTCTGTTCCAGAGCATCTCAATTATTAGAAGTCACTAAAAAATTTTTGATTTTTCGTTCCAGAGACCCCCAAATTTGCCGTTCCGCTTCTGATTTATTGCCATTTCTGCACGCCGGAACTTCGCCGCGGTGCAGTTCCAGAGCATAGCATTTTGAGGTGTTCTGAAGCCTTAGCTCCAGTTCCAGAGACCCCCATTTTTCGCTCAAGCCCGTTCCAGAGCCCCCGATTTTTGATTTCGGTGCGGCACATAGGTATCACTTTGTAAGTCGAGTGCCCCCCCCTCCCCCGGGCAACCAGCCAGCACCACAGCTGGCCTCGTATGCGTTGGTTTTGATGTTGAATTTTGTCACTGGGATATAAATGTAACGTGGCAAAATTCAAGCACTTGGGTTTTGCTGTCGGCACTTGAATCTACAATTCAAGTGCCGACTGGGCAGGCCAAAAAAAACCACATTTTGTTGAGTCCTGTTAAAGACGCT
Organism: Eucidaris tribuloides; assembly: GCA_001188425.1. NCBI lineage: Eukaryota > Metazoa > Echinodermata > Echinoidea > Cidaroida > Cidaridae > Eucidaris > Eucidaris tribuloides. The sequence continues at coordinate 5,642 of JZLH01S0050544.1, read as the reverse complement.
ACACTGTGGAAGCCCCGTTTAAAAAATTGTCGAACTTTGCTATCTGACATATCTGACAGTGTTTGAATGGACAAGTAAACACTCTAGAACACAAAAGTTTGGACAATTATGCTGTCACTAGTACAAAATGTGCAGATACAAACTGGCACATTAATTATTCTCAGCCTATAGGAAATTCTGCAACACAGCAGTCTATGGGGGAAAGCCGGAATGGTCTCTCAATGATTTTCACATTTTTAAAGCACTTAATGATCGTTTTAAACTGCAGTTTTTTCAGGGCTTAATTTCTAGACCGGATCAGAGACACTGGTAGCATGGGGAATCATGTGGCTCAGATTTTTTAAACTGGAAACATTGTTATAAAATGCCTTTAACCTCTAGTTAACACTACCACATACACCCATTTGTGGTTTATTTTGTAAGTGTTTCCACCTGTAAATTAACTGTAAACATGCCTAAAAATTTCAGCTCTGTGGACATCGTGTGCATTGTGTGGTGCAAATTTGCGACTTTGGCATGTTAAGACTTAAAAAAAATCATGTGTCCAACTTTTCATTATAATCATTTTCAAATGGCGGCCAAAACGTGATCATAATCCTCAATCACTCTACAGTCTACATTCTTACACTATGTTTACCCACGTGAAAGCATAATTAGAATCACTATTGCAAATCAAATAGTGATATTCAAATCATGGTCCAAAGGTGTTTTATAATCATGAATCTCCCAATTCATGTCCTGTTTTCCTCGTTTAAAGATTGTGTTAGGGATGTTACTTCCCTTCATTATCAATACCAAACGGTAGTATAGTACTTACAAATGGTGTGTTGAAAGTCTGAGATCCATACATCATGAATTTGTTGTTTTATGAGAAAAACTAATAACGACATGTTACCAGAATGTTGTTCTTTCCGTGAGTTTCAGTTTTGCTCAAACTGCAAATCGCGGTTACTGTGTACCGTCGCAAGACCAGCGGGGCGCACACGCCGCACAGTGATTGGCTAAACGGCTAACCCCCGTGCGACCATTGGCTAATGGCTGATCGGACAATTTTGGAATGACACGTGCACGTTTGACGTCGCGGAGTTTTTGAAATTGCTCCTGAGCAATTTGAAAAAGGATGAAGTTTAACCATCCAGATTTTCACCAAAACTCAATATTTTACCCCAAGTCTCTATGAGAGGTGTTTATTCTTCACATTGGATATGATTTCAGCTGATTTCATTCATATAAATGTTTTTTGACATGCAAATCAATGACGCAATCTTTAAAACGGTTTGACCTCTGATACATTTCTTGCAAAGCGGAGTTTCTGTGAACCTCAAGTTGCTGATTGGAGATGTAGGCCTATACAGATTGTGGGGATACATGTAAGTCTTGAATTTGTTCAGAGCTTGGGAGAAAAAAAAACACAAGCACAGTTATGCTTATGAACACAACTTTAAAGCCACAGGCTAACAATGACCACAGTTAAAAAAATTTGTGAGCTACATAATCATCCAGGCTCCAACTGTCTTTGATAAGGTCTAAAACTGAAGCCCTGAAAAAAATTGTATTTCAAAATGATGATTTTAATAGTGCTTTAAAAAAGTGAAAATCTACAAGCATTCAAATTGACAGGATTCACCTGCCCATTTCCTCCCATAGACTTACTGTGTGCAGATCTAGGCTATTTTATCATCCACCGGAGTAGAAATTGTTTATTCATGCATACCTTGCCATTGGTAGCATTGCTTTCCAAACTTTTGTATTCTAGGGTGTTTATTTGTCCATTTGAACACTACTATGTAGCTCACTAGCTCATATATCAAAGTTGGACAATTTGTTAAATTGAAGCTCCACAATGTTAGCCTATCACTTTAAAAGAAACTGGAAAGTTCTTCGCATGACTTTTGCTTAGTTGACAAACATGCTAAAAAACAATCGTTAATAGTGCACCGTGGATAATCAGTGAGGGTCTCCTGTGCTTTGAAGAGGGATGTACAGTGTACGTTTGGCTGTCTACCAATTAGTGCTCTGCTAGTAGTAGTACATGCAAATACTATGCCTATGACCACTGCCTATGACATCTTTTGCTCTATACATGCTATACTACCCCATACAGTGCACTCTCGTTATAAAGAACACTGATATAACAAAATTTCAGTATAAAGAAGTAAAATCTGTGGTCCCATATCTTGGATTTCCTTTGTATTTCATTGTTTTTGCAACCCCGATATAAAGAAATTTCGTTATAAAGAACAAATTTCATGGTCCCGAGCACTTCTTTATAACGAGAGTGCACTGTAGTTCTATGTTTGTGCCACTGACAAAAATGACAGCTTCATTCAAGCTCCATCCGCCCTCCTCCCCCCCCCCCCAGGAGCTCCTGAGCTGAGCCTCAAGTTTGTGTTAGATGATCATGGGAACTGCGCATTGTGAACAGACAGAGCAAGCAACTACAATTGGTAATTCAGGTGAATTAGTACCGTGTATGGATACATGGTAGACAAAGACAATCCAGTCGAGATCGAGTGGTGTTTGCGTCATGTCGTTAGACAAAGTGTTGACTTATAGTCACCTATCAATTGTAAGAGCACCCCTCACCCCGGGAATGGTGCGTCATGGTGGGTCATTTACCAACAAAATAATGACGCAGGGTACCGTCATGGAAGCATTTGGTCCGTCACAGCATGTGAATAGGGTGCGTCAGTTGTATACGTTTAAAATAGGCCTAATTAGGCACAGTCATTGTAAGAAAATGGTCCGTCATAGACATAGTCGAGATACAGGTGCGTCATGTATATGAAAATCCGACTCACGTTTGACAAGTGACGCACCATTCCCAGGGTCGAGGGTGCGTCTTACAATTTGATAGGTGTATTATACTCTATAGATCTACATGATGCAGATCTAGATTGGAATTGCTTGCTAGGTACACTTTACTCACGTGAATCACTAACGTGGGACTGAACTATAGACTCTACAAAAAGTCTTATATCCGCCCTTTGGCTTTGCCATTACGTTTAGTTTTCTAGTCTAGGTTAGAAAATCATTGATTGTATCGCATTGTTGCTCTTTTTGTCGAAAAATGTAAGTGTAAGTTTCTTATGTCTTTAGTACAATTTGAAGTAGTTGAGATGAAAACGGAAACAACGCCCTTTGTTTTGACTCGTTGACTTTGTGTAAAACATGGGTAAATAGGCACGCAGAAAACAGCTGACAATTTCGACAAGTGACAGTCAGCAGTGTGCAGGCACAATGGCAGCTGCTGATCATCACACGATCACGAAAACCTCAATCTTTATTTGAATGCAAAATAATTTTATCTCCCATATCGCACCGTCCTTTCAGTAAGGCGAGCAAGGAAAGGTCTAAAGTTAGCGAATTGTAGATTTTGGCTGGTATTTGTCGACACAATGAAAAATAACAGCGGCACGAAACGTAAACAACGTTTATTTTGTCACTTTGTATATGTCAGGGACTTCCCGTTACGCCTATTCTTCATTCCATTACTCTATGGCCCGTATTCTGAAGTCGGGTTTAAATACCTTCAGTCTAAATTTAGACTCGAGTTTAGTTAAACCACAGTTAAACCCGAACTCGGTCTAAGTCGGCGTTTTACTCCATTTTGTTCTGAAAGTCGGGTTTAGTTAGACCGAGGTTAAATGTTGCTATCGATTGTTTATCGATAGCAGCTAGATGCCTATTAGTTGTTTCTTCAATTGTTTTGTAATAAAATTATGAAAATATTGCCTTACTCTCATTATTTTATATAACTGAATTGTCTTAACAATATTAAATGAATAACAACATAGCAGAATGTAATTTGCTTTTGTAAATCAAAAGAAAGTAAGTCCTCACAACGTTTACAAAATGTAATTGTCTTGAATTAAGAATATTTTACCAAATATATGCAGCGCGCATTCAAAACGCGCACAAAATATCCGAATTCCACCGTGTGCAAATCAGCCAGAGCAGGCGCTCAAGAAAACTAGCAAGAAAGTTTAAAAATTCCGTATAAAATATAAAATCCAGACACCTGACTTATTAATTAAGGAAGACTAGGAGAAGAAGCAAGACTCCTCAATATATCTTTCTGATAGCAGGGTGAGTTGAACGTCCTTTCATATATTTTGTGCCATTATAGCGCGAGCCTCGCGGTGCGGGTACGGTGCGAGTGTCAGTGACAGTGGGTGATTTCAAGTTTTGGGTTAGTGTTATTGTTATACCCCTTTCAGACCGACTTCACCGTGAAATTCACGGTGAATTCTCCGCGACTTTCACGGTGAAGAAAATGCGCGTAAATTCACGCTGCCCTTTCAGACCGAATTTTGTCTACCCGATCCATTCGAAATGATGTTGCATGTAACAGGCCATCTCAACTGCTGTTGCTCATTTTGCTTAATGATTATTTCGAAAATGGATCGAGCTGGAATTAGATTTCGTGACAGGAATGGTGTTTTTGCCGGCCAATTGACGTTATGTAATATATTTTCTAGACGAAAAGCTTATTACGCGGCTCTATACGTAATGCAAGGCATTAAACCCCGCCACGCGTTGACATTTTCAACCTGAAAATAGCGAACTATTGCATAAAACAATGGCGGCCGAATCTCGTGACGCAAAATACGTCCATGGGTATTATTACCCGTATTGGTAACAGTAAGTTCCTTTATTTGGAAACATGGTATAAGAATACTGCTGAATCGATAGAAAGATTTTCATGACCCCTAGACGTCACTTCCTGTTGGCAGCGCACGAAAAAAAATAATTGTCTCGGCGAACAGCTAGTTCACTGTCAAAGTTAATATTTGCATCTTTCTCAGCTGTTTCTAAAGCAATTTATTGGATTGATGGAAAAAAAAATGGAAACTGACTGTTAGTGACAGTAATGGTGCTTCATTTAACCGGTAAGTTAGGTAATCAACATTGAATACATTTTCTCCGTATTTTCAGATAAAATCCGAGTTTTGCCTGCCAGCCCGCTCAGCGGCAGCGGAGTTTTGTTGCACCGTAACTGTGGGTGTAGCTGTGTATTACGTGTGGATGTGTAGCGGCATGCTAGATCTACCAGTGTAACTTGAATCTAAACGTTAGTAACGTCAACAGTTAGCGTTTGTAGATGTTATTCTAATAACGCTAATGACCAAGTCAGCGACAAGTAGATCTAAATTTAAGACGAAATTAAATTTCCCCATTTTATTAAATACCGACCCGCTCGTTTTCATCGACTTTGACGTCCGTTTGTAGATTGTACACCCCTCGGACTATTCGCGAGACCTAGCCTAGGCAAGCAACAGTAACGTGCAGCAATGTCGTGCAGGCCGTCACGCGTTAAGGCGCGGCAGTATGTAGCCGCACCGACCCGACCCGCTGCCACTTCGTGGCAGCGGCTCGGATAAGGCAGCATAGCAGATCAAGCTAGTGTGGACAGTGTGGTTAACATCGTGTTGATCTCAGTATTAAATGTCGCAGAGGTCCAGATCCGGGTAGTATTTAGTTATGAACATATTAAAGTACTAGCGGGACGCGTTGGAATATTCCACGGGTCTCAGCGGGTGAGGTATTTATGTTGATATGGAACATTATTTTGTGTGATTAATTGTACATGTAATTGCCCTCATTAATTGTATATGATTTGGTCGCCATTGCAGTACATT
>JZLH01S0050533.1:33721-61082 GCA_001188425.1 Eucidaris tribuloides | reverse complement strand
TACTTAAACTAATGACATAAACATCAAGATCATTTTGCCGATCTGATGTTGAAGAAATTAACAAGGCAGGTGTTGCATTCTCTCGAGCCACCTGTATAATTTGACATTTGGACTTTTCACCTTTAATGTGGGTCACAAGGGGGTCATGTGTGAAATATATTATGCAACTGAAAGTAGATGTTAATTCTAATCTTTATTGCCATTTTTAGGAGATTTCATCATGAACAGCACAAGATACAACAAATTATTTTGAAATTACTTTCTATATTTTGATATTTCTGGCGAAGCGTCCCTTTAAGTTCAAAGGCCTATAACTTTTGAGTGATACCAAATTTGATTATACAAGGTACCTAGCGTTGTTCTATAGGGTCTATTCTACCATCCTATCGGGTCAGAATTGAGATGTAGTGTGGGTTGCACGAAACTTTAATTTTCGGGTCCGTGTTCCCGTACTAATAATATCCCTAAACTATAATTATCTTAACCTTTTCTGTTTATGTAATGTATACAAAGCAATTTGTGTACTTTGTATTATTTCAATGATTATTTGTATCATCAATAATATCATGATTTTTTTATATGCTGTTCGTTTAATGATATTGAAATGCAGAAAATAACACCTTTTTAAGGTGGGGTTAGGTAAATATTCTTTTTATTTATTGATACATAACTTCAAATTGATTGTACTTTATTTAATTATTATGTTGGTGAAACCAGATACAGAAACCAATATATGAAGCTTAACGAAGCTTGTCATGACTGTACGGCATTTTTTCATAATTCTATAATCCGACATTAAAATATTAGCCCATATAGTGTCTTTGTTTAAATTTACATCCACAATCTAGTGCACCTGCCAATTCATGATGCTAATTTGCGAACTAATTCACCTATCTGTTGAACGGGTTTGTCCTACATGACAAAAACTTTGCGGAAAAACTAAATATATACAAGTCATATTTTGCATATTTTTGTTTCGGCAAATGGCAAAATATCAAAACCATGATAAAATCATACATTGTTCACGCTAATTATACCATATTATCTTTACTATTCATATCATGCATTGTTCACACTAATTATACCATATTATCTTTACTATTCATATCATGCATTGTTCACACTAATTATACGATATTATCTTTACTATTCATATCATGCATTGTTCACACTAATTATACCATATTATCTTTACTATTCATATCATGCATTGTTCACACTAATTATACCATATTATCTGTACTATTCATATGAATACTCTGTCCTTCGAATTGTTGAGCAACTTTCAGTATCAATATTAGTATTATGGTCCGTAATGGGAACGCATTATCAATTAACTGTGATTATACGTTTTATATGTGTATATTTTGCCTTTGATATTTAAGACTGGTTTTGTATCTTTAATTACACGCTATTGTTGTATTTAAAGTAGTTTAAATATAACCCACGCGGGCTGCAATACCAAATTATTACCTGTTGGCTACATTGTGCCATGTACTAACTTTATGAGAATTGCAGAATATTGGAGGAAATAGGTTGATTTCAATAATAATGCAAACAGTGTTTGTGTGTCATGAACATTGAACATTATTTCACACGGCACTAAACATACATTGTGATTATCTTTGTTTCACTTTGCAACAAAAAATAGCTTTATTTTCTATAGTTTACCTGTTTGTTTGCCTCGGTCGTTGATCTGCATGCCCCAGCCCGGCTTCATTCACCGATTAGCAGAGCGTCTGTTATACGGAAAAGTGGGTAGTACAGTGTATAGTGTTCTATAGGCCCCACACCACTAATTCAATCAAATTCAAAGATAATGTCATTGGTACATATTTAAAAAAATAAAATAAAAATAGTAAGAGTGGAAAATTGTCACCTTTCATGATAAGGTTCTGCAGGTTGTAAACAAGTTGGATAATTCAGGGTTTTGATATTTTAAAAGAGTTTATTGTTAACTTGCAAGTTTGCTATTTGCTATTTTTAGCATTTAGCAGGGAGAATATAAGGTTAGAGCTGGAAAACATGGCAAATCGTGTAGTTTATGTGAAAGTACATAAAATTTCCCTTTATCTCTTTCGATTTAAAAATATTTTACGATTCGATTAACGAATGAGACGTTTTGGAAGTTGCTCTATTTAACATAGGTTTCTATGAGACGGTGGGAAGGTGCTGGGCAACCTGTACACCACTTGTAGTCACACGGTGTACGTCGTGGAACAGCGTTGTGTTAATCGTGGCGCACAAAGATGTGACAAAAGGCGCCCTCGGCAGGGAAGAAGTAAATCGTATGGTGGCACTAGAAACAGAAAAGGCGTCGATTCCTGGGGGGGGGGGGGGGCGGGGGGGGGCGATGCCCCAATGAAAAATATTGGGGGGGGGGCAAACATATCGATTTGCCCCCCCCCCCCCCCAATAATTTTGACAAACTTGAAAAATTTATATATGACAATACATAGTACTATTAAAAATCATTAAAATTAGCATAAAAATAAAACAAATCTCCCAAATTTTGCGCGCACCGCGCGCCGAAAATTTTTGCCTTTTTTAGTTTTGCCCCCCTAATCCAAAACACGGATCGACGCCCCTGCAGAAAGGGTAAGGACATATAGTATTATGTAGCAGGAGACGTTATGCAGCACATCAGAACTAAAATCAGCACCCTTACATGTTATACAATTCATTTAACAGGTTCCTAATTATGTTCTACACCTTCGATAACTTCCCCGTCTGTGCTATGTAACGGTAATAATGTGTTCCAAATCAAATAAGGTACCGTGCATTTCCTCAATGTTACCGTAAATAGGTGTATGTTGAACCCCCTTCTGTCATTTAAGTTGCACATTATGCGTAATGTTTCAACACTAATTTAGACACGAAATCGAATCTCTACTGAATAGAATTCGAGATCGGAAACGACAGGAGTAATTTTCCAGAGCTTGATACAATAATTCTCGTCGTTTCGTAATCATATTTCATTTCAGCAGTACCCTGCACATCCGTGTTTAAGTTTATGTCATCGGATCTTTTCCTCATATTTCTTTTTGTAAAACTGTGCGATGTTTTTAGTTGAAGCGGCGTGAGTTTGCCGTAAACTATCCCAATAATATGACTTAGTAGAACTATTTTAGTCACACGTGTCTTAGCAGTCACCTCTCTATAGCAGGCAACCTGTCTGTAATGGCCACTAAAAATGATTCTACTGTAGACAAATCACGGTGTAAATGCACCTTCCTATATTAACCACTTGTCTATACAGGCCACATTTTTTTGTGTTTCGCCTGGGTGGCCACTAAAGACTGCTTTCACAGTACTACTACTGCATGCTACTAAACTGAAGAATACACCGATCATCTTAACCGATAAAAGACGACTCAAACCCACCAAAGAGATAATTCCTGGAATAATTGCTATGCCTTCGCATCGGGTTAATCTAAATTTACAAGTCCGAAATCTAGTGTCAACATCATTTTCTCGAAAAGTGACGTGACATGATGGTCTGAAAACATATAAAATATTATTACATACGTGACGTAAAGACCAAACTCGACATTGTGGATCTCTGTGATAAGCGCCAAATATTTACCCAATAGTGTCGCGAGGCGTCTTCTAGCATTTTTTGTGTCTAATTGCTTTCCGCGCAGTTTTTAAATCCACTTAGTTCATTACCTATGAAAGAATCGCCAGCTTGAGAATCGGTCAAGGTGATTGTTTTCATTTCGACTGGTCAAACAGACACTCGATGTTTGTATCGTATTCAATTATGGTCATAAACCATCTGCCCTCGGGTCAATATTTGGTCGTCAGTTGCACGCACAATCAAATTCCATCTTATCCGTCTTCATCAGTTCATCAGCCACTTCTCTAATCCTGCTTTGTACCTTACTCCCGGCGGCAATCTCTTTGTGAATTATCTTCCATTCTGTCCAATTTTGTTGACCTCCAAGGTGAATATTTGATTGTATTTATTCGAAATTGTGTTGAAATGTTACAATGAAACACTTTACGATATGGATTGTGTAGACCTTTGAACTGTTAATAGATGTACATGTATGTGTTGTATAATTTATGTCGCATTGATCCTGCTGGAAATTATGTGTCCTTTCTTCATGGCGATGAGCTGTATTATCATTTGATACCGTGGATGATGTAAGAACAAAACACACAAATGAATTGTGCTTTGAAACATAGTTACAAACGTAGTTATAGTTTTGAATGCTCATTTAATATGACGTCACAGTTTCCAACTAGTTATTTATATAATTCACAAGATCAACGACAAATGTCCAAAAATTACTAAAAGTTCATCAAACAGAAACCCCTCGTAAATTGCTGAGTTAATTCTTCTGGTAACTTTTCATGATATGTGAAAGGTGGGATATTATTACTGGTCTGAAACTCCTTTTCTCGTTTTTATACTTTTTGAGTATGCATTGTAATGATACCTTTCAACGTGCTATTTCAGATGATAACACCCTATACATGCACATTTACATAATATCTAATAATACATTTTTATGTACCATAAAAATATTTTATCAACACTTTATAGCAATTAGATAATATTTTTGGTACAAGTATGGAAACACAATTTGAACGTAAAGCTTCTGTCCCTGAGTAATGACTTTCAAAGTCTATTTTGGACGAGTTTTGTAATTTTGATATTGATATTTTGTTCTTAAAATATTAAAGGAACAAATAATGATGTTATATCTTTTTTTAGCGTTTTATCAACTTAAGGTAGATTCGAAAAAGGTTACTCAGATACAAAATTGTACTGAAAAAGAAATTTTCTCAAAAGATTGGTTTCACAACTCATGAAATAACAAATTCTTCTTATTCACATACAATTTTAGTGCGAACAAATCATATGTTTCTTCATCCAAGTTTCATTTTAGAACAAAAATGTGAAGTTGGAATAAAGGTAGATTAATTAATAGCAATGACACTGTTTTCAATCATTTGCCTCAAAATCTTCAAGTATATAAATCATTTAAAAAAACTATATCGCTTAGATAAACACAATTTTAATGGATACATTATTATATCACCACGGTCCACGAGGAAAGACATGTCCGTGCAAACTAACGTTCGGTGAACATATCTAAATTGAAATATGAATTCCACTGATAGTTATGCAAAATCAGGAAGCATATCTTCATTGTGCTGCTTCTGGCTTCTGGCCGAAAAAAAAACTTCAAATATAACTACCCATTAACGTTCAAAGCGCCGTTGCTAATAAAATAGAGATGCCTTTCAAACGAATGACAATGGCTGGCTTGAAGCACAACAAAGACGACAGTTCTGGTGAAAGAGAAAATACTATTATTTTTAAGTGTAATTGCAGCCATATTGTCGGAAAAGCTATTCTGCTAGAAGTCATATAATTGAGTACAAGAATTAAAAGCAAACGCGGTGCAAACGGTAATAGTAAAAGTAGTAGTGTAGTATAAGTGATACCATATTATTTATAGTATAGTATTTATGATACATGTAATAGTGGCAGTAGTGGAAGTTTTACTGTTATGAGTGTTTAAAATGAACTTAAAGTAGTAATAGTTGCCGTACACGTGATCGTAATTGTTAAAATGACAGTATTCAGGTACTCGAAATACCGAGGGCTAAAATATAAAACAACAGTGGTCGTCGACATAATAGTAGTAATGTAGGAGTATAGTATAAGAGTAGAAATACTGTAGTGTCATTAGTAGTACTACTACTAGTTGTAGTAGTAGTACAGTACAATATAAAAATAATAAACACTATTATAAACACTTTTTTGGACCACCTTAGAAACACTTGATCACGTTTAACTGCAAATCATAAACATGTTTAGTGGACAGATATTCTGTGTATCACCTATATGATATCAAACGTTCGTGTTTATTGTTGGAACTTCATAAACACTTGAACACGTTTAACACGTTTAATTGAAAATCATAAACCACCAATACTACTATCACTACTACTATTAGTACTAACTCTACTACTACTACTACTACTACTGCTACTACTACTTCTACTACTACTACTGCTACTACTACTACTACTACTTCTTCTACTACTACTATTACTACTACTACTTCTTCTTCTTCTTCTTCTACTACTACTACTACAACTACTTTACTACTACTACTACTACTACTACTACTACTACTACTACTACTACTACTACTGCTATTACTTCTACTACTACTAGCCTACTACTACTATTTCATCTTTTACTGCTTCTACTACTACTACTACTACTACTACTACTACTACTACTACTACAACTACTATTATTATTACTACTACTACTACTACTACTACTACTACTACTGCTGCTGCTGCTACTTCTACCACCACAACCACCACTTCCACTACTTCTCCAAATATTATTACTATTATTACTACTACATGTACTACTATTACTACAACTACTGCAACTACTATACTCTTACTTTTATCAGTGCTATTAATACTTCTGCTGCACCTCTTCTCCCCATCCGCCGTCTTCTCCTCTGGTTTTTATTATTACTACTATATTCCTATCATTAATTTTCATATTTTGTTCTCTTTCAACATAAAGAACAACAACGAAAAACACTTCTATCGAAAAACACCAAATGAAACAGAGAACACCAAGAAGCGTAGAAATTGAGTGACAGAAATTCAATTTATTGCGACAAAAATAATTGTGAAATGTAATATACAATAGTAAGATACTCTGATTCCATTAACACCAAGTCAAAATGTACAATTATTACGCTTATTAATTGGACGCGATGAAACCAACAACATTATACAGGACTGAATTGTTATTTTAGAACGTGGTCAGGTGGTCGAACATATAACAACCAAACAAAATCCACATTTATCAATTTGTTGCATATAGCTAAATTCTAGAAACATCAGAAGTTATCATAGCCTAGCTCTATAAATAGATATTCTTACACGAATTGCAATTCAATTTCAGTGACGTATTTAGCTTATGGAACAAAACTATAGGCAAGAAAGACCATATCAAGTTGTAAACATTAACTCACAGTCCATTACCTACTACTCACACGAACATAAGATGAAAGTTACACATTTTATAAACCCTACAATTATATATTTAAAACACTTCATGAAAATGTATTACCTCTGACATTTGAGTTTACTAAATATTCGAAAACATTTCAATCTACGCAAGTTCTTTCATGGTTCCATAGAGCTAAAGAACACCTATTTTTGGTAAGTCTGTGCATGACGTTGCGCAAGATTGTGTTCTGATTTGCAAGTCGCCGATCAGGTTCATTTAGAGACAAAACACCGATTTTACATGAACATTCTTGCAGACACGTATGCAGGAATTTTGAAAGGAGGATGTTCATTCCGGCTCAAGTCCAAGGTCCAGTATTTTTCATGGTCAAAGTAGCACAGCGGGGGTGGGGGAGGGGGGGGGGAATCATTTCATTTATTTTGTCTGTTACTGAGATTGGAAACAACCCCTTTCTTTAAAAAAAGAGAGAGATGCATTTTCAGGAACGTGGGGATGTCTTGATGGTTGTTAACACCCTCTTTTGTAAAAGGAGGTGTTTATCTCTGTATTCTTCAGACCTCCTTTCTAACATGTAGTCTCCATTGGGGGTGTTTGGGGGTGATTAACACCCCAAACACCTCACTGGTTACGAGTATGTTTTTTGTAATTATTTAGCCGACACATGCGCTTTGCTTTTTAGGTTTCTTTGCCTACCACTTTTCCTGATATCTCTTTTAATCAACATAATTATCTGTAATTGCTGCTTTCAAATTCAAAGTTTCGATGTCGGCTTCAGGTGTACCGGAGGTAATTTATTAATCAGGTGTTGTTGTACATGTACAATCAATTTCACTAGTCTAGTGGTGTTCTGGACCATGCGTCCAGCATGCGTCAACAATAAACTGCGGAAATTGAAAGATCTGCTGTGACGGTTAGTCGGAGTGGCACCAGATTAAAAAAAATGGATTTGCATTTAGATTCTAAGGCGGCCTTGTCGAAATGTCGTCTATTAAATCTCTAAATCTGGAAACACATCACACAAATTTAGATAATATAGGTGACATTATTAGTCAACTTTTTTCGTAAAGAGTGTAGTGAAAACCAAATCCGACTTCTACCATATCTTTGCAAATCAAGAGCACTACATCTGAGTCTATAGTAAATTATTCAAATCTGTATGTTCTGTATGTTTTTTCTGTATGTTATTGGTCAACTTTTTTTTCGTAAAGAGTGTGGTGAAAACCAAACCCAACTTCTACCATATCTTTGCAAATCAAGAGCACTACATCTGAGTCTATAGTAAATTATTCAAATCTGTATGTTCTGTATGTTTTTTCTGTATGTTATTGGTCAACTTTTTTTTCGTAAAGAGTGTGGTGAAAACCAAACCCGACTTCTACCATATCTTTGCAAATCAAGAGCACTACATCTGAGTCTATAGTAAATTATTCAAATCTGGATGTTTGTTGAAAAGAAAAATTGTCAAACATTTATAGCAAGAAAAGAAACGAAGAAAATATTCAAGGCAGACAATGGAGACTAAGGAAGGAGGTCTGAAGAATACAGAGATAAAAACAAAGAAGGAAAAGAAAAGGAAAACTTAAATAATCAGAGATTTATACAAACAGGGGTAATCGGCAGAATATTAAGAAAAGGAAACGGAGTTTAGTTCCACAATAAACACGAACTCTTCTACAAATTACACCACTTCATACCATCAAATCTGCAAACGTATATTACAACATTTTTACATTATGTTATAACAGAATAAAAATTGAACATAGTGACTGGACGCAATTCGCATCAGAATAAAGGTAATATATACATAACACACTGGCAAATAGTTCCCTGAACTAACAGACGGAGAAAATGACATGTAGCCAAGCGATGGCTCACAATACAGCTATCTAGTCGATTGCTAGTAATTAATCATCTTATAAAGTTCTAACATAAGAACATAGAAATCTCGCACTAATACACATGAATCCTAAAGTTCTCAATCTTATTGGTATATCACGAACGCTATGTGCGCAACACAAACCACTCACCTTACATTACCACTCGAATATACGGAATTTTTGTGCAAAAATAGAAATACCTTTTCCAATATTATACACCTATTTAGAACATGACAAATTATGTACAAATTACTAGCACAAAGGCAGTAATTTATTATATACAATCATGATAATTGATAGTATTTTCCAAGATGAAATCATACACATGTAAGGCATACCAGTATTATTTGACTGTAAACATTTCTTTAGAGGGCTGTCAAACTATGACGAAATCTTTTCACGACTTACAAATCAATTTGTTCGCTAATTCACATGAGAGATATTACCCACTCCATTCCTCCTCTCCCAATTTCCTCTTCTACTTTTCATGTTATTTTTTTAAAGTATTGAACTATTAATAGTGTGGCGGTTGTGTTTTATGTTTGAATTCTCCCTTCATCTAAAATGCAGACACTTACGCGCTACCCCTTGTCGCTTACTACATATGCAAAGCAAACAAAATGACGAGAAATTCCCTCGTACGCAACTTAAACACCGTATGCCTATTGCATTAGTTGAGCAATGAATACGAACCATGGATTTGATGTGGCGTGCAGGTCACATAGCAATCGAATGATCGTGGAAGAGATTGAAGTCGTGTGCCATTTGGAAACATCTCATTGACAATTATATTTGGGGAATTATATCGAATTATATCGCATACACTAATCCTATTGATGCTAT
The DNA here is from genome assembly GCA_001188425.1 of Eucidaris tribuloides. Lineage (NCBI taxonomy): Eukaryota > Metazoa > Echinodermata > Echinoidea > Cidaroida > Cidaridae > Eucidaris > Eucidaris tribuloides. The sequence continues at coordinate 51,335 of JZLH01S0050533.1, read as the reverse complement.
GCGCTATACTGTATACATGTTGGGATGGTTTCGTCATTACCATCGTCAGGATCGTCGTAGTCGTCATCATCATCATCATCATCATCATCATCATCATCATCATCATCAATGACATTACGTCCTTCTTCTTCCTCTTCCTTTTCTTCTTCTCCTTCTTCTTCTTCGTTTTCTTCTCCCTTTTCTTCTACTGTTTCTTCTTCTTCTTCTTCTTCGTCTTCTTCTTCTTCTTCTTCTTTCTTAATTCTTCTTCTTCTTTTTCTTCTTCTTCTCCTCCTCCTGCTCCTTTTCCTTCTTCTTTCATCCTCTTGCTCCTTATCCTCTTTGTCTTCGTTTCCTTTCTTTTAGTGGAATGTACGATCACGTAGCTCGTTTCAAATATTATCTAGTGAACATTTTGTAAGGCGACACAAGTGTAACATTAGCACCTGACAAGACATCGCATCTTAGATGACGGAAATGATGCAAACTGATGATGCGGGGACACCAGTCAACATGTCATTTTATATCAATATCGTTGGATGGATTGGGAGAAAACCACGTGTGATTTGCAATAAATACATATCGATATGTCTTCAACCATTATTATGGAAGTTTTTCTTGATAAGAGACAACGATATTCAACCATTCTTCTTGTCTACGATATCGTCAGAAATTGAACCAAAACAAAAAAGAGCGATAATGCAAAATCCCGAGGTCAGCGAAACAATTATATAATGATATGAGACTGACGAATATGATGTCCCTGACATTTTCTGGTTTCTTGCATTTAGAAAAGCGTTCTCCCTTATCATTTTTCTTTCATTTCATTTTCATGTTATTTGAAACTTGTTGCACTAAGCAAATTGACAGAAATGTCAATAAAATTTCAATAATGTCATTATGGATGTCCAAATAAAATATTTTACTTCTTTAAAATCCCACAATATCTACTTCCAATAGATTCAATATCGTTACAAATAATTACCTTAGCTGTGTTACTTCAAATATTTCCTTACTTGTCGTATTGGATTGTATCCAACGAGAATCAGATAACCTGAAATCTTGCAATTAATTCAGACAGCATCGATGTATTTTGATTACAAATCCTATTCGCAAGAGCAATGGAGGTTGAACTTAATTAATGCAATTTACCTTTTTCAAAAGATTAATTGAACGTATGAATATAAAACGACCCAAGTCCATTTTCGAACTTTGTCTTCATTGTCCCTACGAAACCAAAGATGACATTTCTAATTAACCAAAGCAGAAGTGTATAATTACTAGATATGTAAAATTACGTACTCGAAATTTGGATAACTTGGGTTGTCATCTTTGGTTTTATATGGGACAATAAGGACTAATATCCAAATTGGACTTGGGTCGTTCTTATATTCAGATATTCAATTGTGTCTGAAGGTCAATTAATACGAAATGGCTCACTTTTGGCAGATTAATAAAATTCGCTGTTTAAAATTTAATCAAATGCATATAAAAAATATAACAAATGATACGGATTTTTATTTGGTTTGTTGTATTGTTGGCATCGTTATCGCTGCTACGCCATTACTACAATCTCCTGAGCCGTTGCGTTGGTCATTTACCGTATCATACTGACAGGGTTAGCCCTCTGCATGTCACATAAATATGTTCTAAAACAAGACAGAGTTTACCCTTTAAATGGCAAAAGGTAAAGGGGAGGGTTTTGTAGTCTTGTATCCGCGCGTAACACGACTTCACACACATTATTGGACCTACACGTATGACAAGCCAGTACATTGTGCGCCACTTAGCTCCACTCCCTGGAAAGTATTCCTAGCCCGGCTGCATGTTAGGTGCCCAGAAGCTAATTCATTCACAAATGGTTTTCTCATTCCTTTCAGGTACCCATTTGTAGACCTGGGTGGATATCAGTGTGCTGGTGAAGTGTCACCCAGGGACATGACGCGGCAGGATTCGAACCGGGGATCTCGTGATTGGGAAGCCACGGCCTGACCATCTAACCCACGAAGTCTCTGCTTAAAGTTTGAAACTGGGACAACAGCACTAGAAACACCATTTGCACTACACTGCCTTTCTTACGTTTTAAGACCTTGGAATAAGAATACAGAGAAAAGATGACAGTTTCCTTTAAGTTCGATACAGGACGGTGCGAACAACGATATCAAGGGACATGCCATTATGCTTTGTGTTATGCCCTATAAGAAACTGATTTTTATTATTAGTATTATTTTATTATTAGTATTGTTATAATTATTATTATTATTATTATTATTATTATTATTATTATTATTATTATGATGATGATGATGATTATTATTTTTTATATTATTACTATTATTATTATTATTACTAAAAGCATTGGCAACTATTTGAGGGATTTTCGACGAGCAGTGTAGCATTCTAATCTTCGAGAACCATTGTCAAATATAATTTGGTCCAAAGTAAAACCTGGCAGAGAAAGGTTAATAAAAATAATGTTGCGAGCGATCAAACCTTGTAATCAAAAATTACATATATTTCTCTTCTCAGGCCAGTGAACATCGGAATATTAAAATGGATTACACATTTATGCTTCTCTTGATCAAATATCTAACCTAATGTGATAGCTTTCGGAGGATGATAACTCAATCAAAAATGGTTTCTCGTTGAGCTTATCAAATTTGGCATACATTATTTATTCATTTTTTTTGTACTTTTCGACGCATTGGTAAAAAAAAGTGGACTGCACCTGGTGATTAATGTAATAGAACATCAACAATGGTTCCCAATGATCAAAAGAAATTTATCGAAATTCAACATTCACAAAATTCGGAAATTAGAAATGAGAACTCGCAGGATCCCCTTATATTATCGTTTTTGTTCTGCATATCCATGTATAATATGTACCAACAAATTCCGTAACAGCACAACCCCCGTTGAATTAATCCGTTTTGGATAACGTTCTTATGAAAATCACCAGTTCATTTAATTATGGACCGCATACAGTGTAAAATGAATAACATGCATTTCAACGGCATGTTGATCGTTATATTTTATTGGCATGGTTTGTGTTGTGGGTACATTTGTCTACGTATTATTCAGTCATGGTTTACACATTTCGACCCAAAGAGATATATTCTTACAGTGGGTTGTTAGTACTTTATCATTAAAGTAAGTTATGTCTTAACGACATTTCATAATTTGATTTAATGACGGAATCGTTACGTTGGAATTATTTTGGACCTTTGAAAATTGTAGTGAAAATTGGAAGGTTCTAAAAAATGAATGGAAAAGAAGTTATACATCTACATTATGTTTTTCTTTATTTATCTTAAAGGTAGCTTATCTCAAAACGTAGTCAAGACTCGGCCAAGATGTGAACATTATCATATCAACATTTGAGTAAAACACTTTGCAGAATAAATCAGTTATGAATTCAAATACAATAAACGCAAACCATAATTATATTATATGCTAGTCGAGTTATGAATCCTTCAAAAAACATGTTTGATGTTTTGAATATCCTGTAACTTTATGGTCACAACACCTTAGTCAAAAATATATAAATTGTGGATATTTATATACAGGTAAATCGTTACGTAATGTTGATACACTAGCAATTATGACGCATAATAAACATGACATGCATATTAGCCAAAAGCGACAACACTTAATTTGGTCAAAATGACCACACTATTTCCTAAAATCTACCAAAATATTGGTCGATTTTGACTGCCCTCATGATCTTACACATAGTCACCAACATACTGGCGATTGACCAATCCTTTTAAGAATATAACATACAATTTTTTTCAGCAATTAATACATATCATTTTTGAAAAGTTTAAAATGACGTGACAACTTGAACCATGATCTGTGTCAAAAACAGATAATATATTGCAATATTAGATTTGAAAAAACAAAACAAAACAAAAATCCTCGCAATATCTACGTAGAGACACTAAGTTAGTACTGTACACGAAAAGGTTTAACCTCCCTGATTAAACTGTTTTTCAATTTCATTAACAAATGTTCAAGGTCAACTTCCCGGCAAAGCGCGCGAATACAGCCATGCAGTAAGAGACATAACGACGTTGCTCGGAACGCGATTTGATTTCAAATGTCCGAAAACATCACGTTTAAGGAGAGTAAAATGCTGAGGAATTCGAGCAAGTCCAATCAAATATTTCAGCGTGATATCAAAACGTAGGTCAAACAAAATAGTGGCTTCATACCTGATTGAAAGGGATGTCCATCTATTCTCGTTTTTGCGAAGCGTTGTGGTCTCGTATTAAGAAGGCACGTTATAAAGCCCCGTGTTTCAGTCAAAGGTTCAAACATGTAAGGCAGTTTGTGTCGAATTTACATGAAGAAAATTGAGTACTGAGTTCTTATATGCATCAGCATAAATTTTGTGTGTATAAAATACTACCAAATTCTTTTATACTTTTTTTTATTCCAACCGTTTAAGAATTACCGACATATCAATCAATTTTGGCACCATAATTTTTCTCCTAGATAAACAAAGTTTTCAAGCATTATTTGTAAATTTGAACCATTTAAGTGTAAAGTATGATAAGGTTCTACTTTCATTGATTTCCGTTTTAAAATACTTACAAACGTACATTACAAATACTACATGTATATACAACAGAACGATGGTGCTCTCGTTACAATTACAGAACCACAAAACACAATAACGCCATTCAAGTACCATAACTATGGACATACTCAAGTTCGTGTTCACCTTAACTCAACTTAAAACAAAAATCAAGGTGAAACAAGTTTCAAGTAAAACGAATAGTGCTTTTGTAAACTACTATTAACGAAAGAAAGACTGAATCACTTACAGTTATAAAAGATATACAAGTATACTTTTTTAAAATAAAATAATCATAATAATATCGTATCATTTGCCACTGAAAAAAATATGACGTATTTACATTTTAACGTAATCATGACACTTATGCACAAAATACACAAACTAAGTTTGCAATACAAATAGAATATCTGGCACGGATGATCAAAACAATGAAAAAAATCACCTCAAAAAGTTTAGTTATTCCTGTAACTCTGGCCACTTATCTTACAAGGTTAGATTCACCCAGCAAACATAATTAATAGAAACTCCGGAGAAAGTTTTATAAAAAAAAATAGTCTAAGACTCAAATGACGTACAGGATCAAAACTACTGAATTCCAAACGAGAAAAGAGGAAGGTCATACAGATGACAGGTTTGTAAGAATCTTTTGTTTGTGATCACGAAGATTGGATTATAAAGGTTTCTAAGTTCGAGTTTAAAAAGCAAGATATTCGATTGTAACCATTGTTCAGAGGCCTCTCTATCTAGAAATTCTCTTGTGTCCCCTACAATGATTTCACAAACTACCACGCATCTTTTATTATAGGTCACTTTTGATATGACAGCAAGGCGTCTTCTATCCGATTACTTTCGTTTATTGATGTGTCCATCACATGCAACGTCTTTGAAAGGTTCCACCAAATATCTGACACGATATACAGAATATTGCCTATTTTTTCTTTAAAAAAGGACGTCATCCTAATAATCAGATTTATGCACTTATACTTCTAATAATAAGATTACTCACGTTACGGTATTATTTCCATATCAAATGTTATATTCAATAATGCACTGCGGTGATCGTCCAATGAAAATGCCGCTGTGTTCCGCTTTTGGCTCTTTTCTTATCAAACCTTTATAGAAGAATAATGAAAAGGTCGGTATTGGGATTATATAAAAAGGACAAGAATAAAGGGTCGTCTGTTTGTTTGTTTGTTTGTTTGTTGAATGCTTAATAAAAGAAAACATTGATCTTAGATTGAAGCACGTTGTAGCTTCCACGTGCAAGTGGAACGATACCACCAAAATTATACAAGTTAGCGTTTCTTTACGAAACTCGGTTTTGAGTATGATTAACATCCAACTTCGTGAGGTTTTGTTAACATTTTGCCAACTTCTTTTATACTATGCACTTCTGAACATATTTTGTCCGTGTTACTAAATGTTGATTGTGATATCGAAATGTTGTCTATGTGTGCGTGGATGTGATATGTACATTCTGTTGAGTATAGTAGGTATTTATTTGGTATCGGGATTGTGTGACTGCTGTCCAATTTCTGCGAGAGTCAGTATTTTGCAGCCGTTGGAGACTAAGAGCAAGATATCTCGGGCTGAGTCTATGGGGGAATGCGTGTTACATTGAAATCAAATCGCCCCAACAAAACGGGTTAATTACATGGCAATTTTTTGTTTCAGTGCAAACTCGCATGCTCGAGAGATTGGTCGTGCACGTTCTATAGTTGGCTAACTCGGTGGGCAAAATTAATCAGTTACCGTTATCTGTCGGTATGAGTTTAAAAACCCTTAACGTGCCGAAGTCGCAAATCTGCACCAAATTATACACATAAAGTCCATAGATGTTTAAATCCTTCGGCATGTTAGGACCTAACACCTCGCCACTCTGCATTCATGCATTAGTCGCATTGCTCGACCCCGAGATAGTAGCACACACGTTTTCCTGCGACACGACCTGCCCCTGCCCGATGGGCCGACCCTTCCCCGAGTTCCGGTTCACGGCCGTCGACATGGTGGTGCTGGGCCCATCAGGGTTTTCAGCCGGTCTGACAGAAGAACTCCTGAAGAACGTGCTAACCCCCTTGCTTCGCCCGGCATCGCTCTTCCCGTCCCGTTCGATACCAGCCCCACCCCCAGAGTACGTGTTAGTATTCACCACGAAATCCTTCCCGAAGTAGATGGCGTAGAGCTTCGACAGGAACATGAAACACAGCGTGACCGTACCGTTGAAGATCATGGCGAGAGACAGGGCAGTGACCTTGAGGTAAGATTCGGGGATCGCAAAATAACTGGGGATGAAGCCGAGCCAGATGACGAGGACGGTGTAGACGCTGAGGGAGATGAAGCGAGATTCGTTGTAATTGTTGGGCACCTTGCGGGTCATGTAGGCGAAGACGCTGCAGAGGGCGACCAGGACCACGTTGTAGCTTAGTGACGCGATGACTTCCTCGCTACGGATGTTGCAGGTCAGCTCCACTTGACGAGGCGCGATCACCACCTCGACTGCTTTCGGAGGCACCAGGATAAGCCACACGCTGTTCATGATCACCTGTAAAGATACATGAAAGAGACAAATTTAAACATAACTTCAACATGGGTATGAAATGTCAAGAAAATTATCAAGCCCGGATTGTAATCATAAGTAATACGTGCAACAGTCACTGCAATGAATTAATGAAAAGTGACAAGAACATGTAACGCTCTTCAGTCACACAATGTTGAATCCATATTTCATGAGTTCTATGACATCTATCGGCCCTGGGTAGCTACCCCCGCATATTACTCCACGGGCAATTCCCCTCACAGGAACAAGCACACCCAGGACAATTATCTCTAGGACAATTACGTGAATCAATTACCACCAGGGTAATAGTCCGTTTGATAAGGGCCCTACGGGTAATTATCCAGGGGTAATTGGTCGGGTGATAATCATTAGGTGGTGATTATCCAGTGGTAGTTATCCAGGTGGTAATTAGGTAATTGTCCTGTGGTAATTGTCCGGGGGTAATTGCCCAGGGGTAATTGTCCGGGGGTAATTGTCCGGGGGTAGTTGTCCCGGAGTAATTATCCTGTGGAAATTGTCGGGTGGTAATTGTCCAGGGGTAATTATCCTAGGGGTAATTGTCCCGGGGGAATTGTCCTGGGGTAATTGTTCGGGTGGTAATTGTCTGGTGGTGATTGTCCTGGAGGTAATTGTCCTGGGGTGATTGTCCGGGTGGTAATTGTCCTGTGGTAATTGTCCTGGAGATAATTGTCCTGTGGTAATTGTCCTGGAGGTAATTGTCCTGGAGGTAATTGTCTGGTGGTAATTGTCTGGTGGTAATTGTCCGGGTGGTAATTGTCTGGTGGTAATTGTCCGGGGTATTTGTCCAGGTGGTAATTGTCCAGTGGTAATTGTCCAAGTGGCAACTGTCCTCGGGGTAATTGTCCGGGTGGTAATCGTCCGGGGTAATTGTCCTGGGGGTTATTGTCCTGGGGGTTATTGTCCGGTGGTAATTGTCCCGGGGTAATTGTCCGGGTGGTAATTGTCCTGGGGTAATTGTCCGGGTGGTAATTGTCTGGTGGTAATTGTCCGGTTGTAATTGTCCGGGGTAATTGTCCTGGCGGAATTGTCCTGGGGTAATTGACCTGGGTAATTGTCTGGGGTAATTGTCCTGGCGTAATTATCCAGGGGTAATTGTCCTGGGTGGTAATTGTCCGGTGGTAATTGTCCTGGAGGCAATTGTCCGGGTAGTAATTGTCCGGGGTAATTATCCGGGGGAATTACCCGGATACAATTTCATGATGTATTGGTGTCTGATGGTAGATTACTATTGTCAAGCACATCTCATTATGTATTCCCCCCCCCACCCCGCCCCCGCCCCCATTCTTTCGGTAAATTCTTCTGTTTGCTATGATACTTTGGTTGGTGTTTATGTGCGATACATTAAAGGATCTGTGATGTATACACCCACTGCAAATTGCAACCTTATGTACATGTATTGTGTTTCATAAAACAAAAGATGGAGATTATTCAATTAACATTTAATTAAAGAGTGGACGGTCTTGTTCATTACATTATTTAGTTCTTTCTGAAATAACCGTTTATCAAAAGAAAGAATAAAAGAAGGAAAATGAGATCAAATTGTCATGACTGCGTTCGCAAGAGACGAATAACTGCATTTACTCATGTGCATTCGATTTCAGGTCATGAAACATAAAACCAATTACATAAGTAAAGTGCAAGTGTATTCAGCACAATTTGATCAATATTCAGATTGCCTTTCCCACTTTGTGTATGTACAAAGGCATAGATCAAATAAAATTCACACACCTACTTATAATTTTGTCACAACCACATGTTTGTTTGGTCATAATAAATGAGCCGACATGTTGCCAGATGCGTTAAAATAATCCCGGTTGTTTTACCATTCAGAGTCAGGCGTCCCAAAATACAAACAATGCAGGGTTGCTTATTTGATTCAAACCTAACTTGAACGCAAGATAATTTCGAAATATGCAAGAAACAATATTTTTGAAAGGACAAACAGTAAGCAGAGTTCAAGACAGGCAATGTTAAAGGTATTGGCTAACATTTACCACAGTTAAAAAAATCTGAGCCGCATGATTCCCCATGCTACCAGTGTCTTTGATGAGGTCGAAAAATGAGCCCCTGAAAAATTGTGTTCAAAATGATTATTTAGTGCTTTAAAAAATGAAATACTTAAGTTGGACCAGATTCACTTGTCCATTTCCTCCCATGACTTACTGTGTGTACACCTAGGTTAAATAAAACTCGCCCCGAAGTTTTATTGTTTATTCATGTATAATTGCCATTGGCAATGTAACTTTCCAAACTTTTGTATTCTAGGGTGTTTATTTGTCCATATGAACACTACTATGTAGCTCAGATATCAAAGTTTGACAATTTTTAAAATTGAAGCTCCACAATGTTAGCCTATCACTTTAATTCTGCATCATTACAGTAACTGATTTACTGATGCCCTTTCTCGAGAAGATAATATCTCAGTTTACTTCACCTATCTGTAATGATTGGCAAATGACATATCATTAACGATGAAGCATTTAGATAACTTCACTACTCATTATTTTCTGTCGTATCATACATCGTTTAATACGTTTTGTAGAGACATGTATTTATTGCCTAAATGCAACTACGGTGCATTGTTTCGAGAAATAATCTCACACTTCGGAGAACCACACAAGACTGAGTCTGAGTGAAGCAAAAACTGCGAATAATATTGACATTTCTTACTCGCCGATCCAAGGAAAGGAATGAACTCTTATGATACAGGTATACGTGTTTTCAAGGATGTATTTCCATCTTAAGAATACATCACAAAGTGTTATTGACACATTTACTCATTGCATGACAAGCACGTGCGAGCGTTTGTCAATCACATGAGGAGTAATACAAAATGCACGTTCCCTATTGTTAGTCACTGTTGACTTTCGTATAAAATTACACACGAAGACAAAGATGCGGCAATTCGAAACGGTCAGAGTGTCAAGGAATCAACATCTCTGATAATACCATTTCTGACCGGACATTAAAGTCAGAATGAGTTCATGCAGACATTCACTGCCTAAAATAACAGTTAAGCGATTTATTGACATGCTATCATGGGATTGTATACTACCAACAACCGAAGAAACCGGATACGATATCCAAAGACAAACTTGTATAAATTTTGATATTTTGTTACAGGATATCAAAATTAATAATCAAATCTTGAATGAACGATTGCTGAGTGATGGTCACTAAACACCAGTGATTGAATTTCACACCAACGACTAACTTTATTTTATTAATTTCAAATGTCAGCATCAGAGATGTATGCAATTTAAGTAACTGTACTTTTTAATGAATAAATCACTCCTTTGTTTATTTTTTTGCACAATTGCTGTTCTTTTTATTTTCTAACCCATATCCCCTCTTAATCTTCTTCTCCTTCTTTCTTTCTTTCTTTCTTTCTTTCTGTCTGTTTGTCTTTCTTTTTTCTGTTCTTTTTCTTCTGCTTCTTCTTCTTCTTCTTCTTCTTCTTCTTCTCATTCTTCTTCTTCTTCTTCTTCTTCTTCTTCTTCTTCTTCTTCTTCTTCTTCTTCTTCTTCTTCTTCTTCTTCTTCTTCTTCTTCTTCTTCTTCTTCTTCTTCTTCTTCTTCTCTCTCTCTCTCTCTCTCTCTCTCTCTCTCTCTCTCTCTCTCTCTCTCTCTCTCTCTCTCTCTCTCTCTCTCTCTCTCTCTCTCGTCTCGTGAAGAGAAGTAAGAAAGAAGAGAAGAAGAGGAAGAAGAGTAAGAAAAAAAGAAGAAGAAGGAGTAAGTAAGAAGGATAGAAGGAAAGAACGAAGAGAATGAAGAAGAAGATAGAAGAAGAAGAAGAAGAAGAAGCAGAGAAGAGAAGAACAAGAAAAATAAGAAGACAAACAGACAGAAAGACTAAGAAAGCAAAGAAAGACATGGACGGAAGGAAAGAATTAAGAGGGGATATGGTTAGAAATAAAAGAACGCAATTGTGCCAAAAATAAACAAAGGAGTGATTTTTTCATTAAAAAGTACAGTATACTTAAATTGCATACACTCTTGTATGTGACATTTGAACTTAACTAAAATCACAAGTTTAGTCGTGCGTCGTGAAATTCAATCACTGGTGTTTAGTGAACCATCACTCAGCAATTCGTTCATTCAAGATTTGCATTAAGTTAATTTGATATCCTGTAACATAATATCAAAATTTATACAGTTTGTCTTTGGATTTCGTATACCCGGCTTTTTCGGTTCGTTATGGTGTATACCAATCCCATAGATAGCATGTCAATAAAATCGCTTAACTGTTATTTTAGGCCGTGAAGTCTGCAGAGACTCATTCTGACTTTGTACGGTGCAGCGTGTCAAAAATCGGTAATTATTAGAGATGTTGATTCCTTGACACTCTGACCGTTTCGAATTGCACGCATCTTGTCTTCGGTGTTTGCTAAATTTTATTACGAAAGTCAACAGTGACTAACCAATAGGAGAACGTGTTTTTGTTTACTACTCATGTGATTGACAAACGCTTCGCAACGTGCTTGTGCATGCAATGACGTAATGTGTCATACACTTTGGTGATGTTATTCTTAAGATGGAAATAATCCTTGAAAACACGGTATACCTGTATCATAAGATGTTTCATTCTTTCCTTGGATCGCGCGAGTAAGAAATTGTCGAATATTATTTCGCAGTTTTTGCTTCACTCAGACTTCAGTCTTGTGTGGTTCTCCGAAGTGTGAGATTATTCTCGAAACAATGCCACCGTTAGTTGCATTTTAGGCCAATAATAAATGTCTCTACAAAACGTATTAACGATTGTATGATACGGAACAGAAAATAATGAGTTAGTGAATGTTATCTATAATGCTTCATCGTTAAAAGATATGTCATTTGCCATCATTACAGCATGTGAATGTAACTGAGATCATTATCTTCTCGAGAAAAGGGATCAGTAATCAAGTACTGTAATGATGCAGATTAGTGATAGAGCTAACATTGTGGGCTTCAATTTTTAAAAATTGTCAAAACTTTGATATCTGAGCTACAATAGTAGTGTTCATATGGAAAATAAACCACCTAGAATACAAAGTTTGGAAAGTACATGCCAATGGCAATTATACATGAAATAAACAATAAAACTTCGGGGCGAGTTTTATTTAACCTAGGTGTACACACAGTAAGGTCATGGGAGGAAATGGACAAGTGAATACTGGTCCAACTTAAGATTTCACTTTTTTAAGCACTAAATAATCATTTGAACACAATTTTTCAGGGGCTTCATTTTTCGACCTCATCAAAGACACTGTAGAATAGCATGGGGAATATGCGGCTCAGATTTTTTTTAACTGTGGTAAATGTTAGCAATTACTTTAAATTGCCTGTCTTTGGAACTCTGCTGACTGTTTGTCCTTTCAAAAATATTGTTTCTTGCATATTTCGAAATTATCTTGCGTTCAAGTTAGGTTTGAATCAAATAAGCAGCCCTGCATTGTTTTTATTTTGGGACGCCTGACTCTGAATGGTTAAACAACCGGATTATTTTTAACGCATCTGGCAACATGTCTGCCTCATTTATTATGACCAAAACAAAATAGTGGTTGTGACAAAATTCATAAGTAGGTGTTGTGAATTTTATTTTGATCTATCCTTTGTACATACACAAAGTGGGAAGGCAATCTGAATATTGATCAATTGTGCTGAATACACTTGCACTTACTTATGTAATTGGTTTTTGTTTTCATTGACCTTGAATCGAATGCAACATGAGTAAATGCCAGTTTATTCGTCTCTTGCAACGCAGTTCATGACATTGATTGCTCATTTTCCTTCTTTTATTCTTTCTTTTGGATAAACGGTTATTTCAGAAAGAACTAAATAATGTAATGAACAAGCCGTCCAACTCTTTAATTAAATGTTATTTGAATAATCTCCATCTTTTAGTTATTTTTTTTATGAAACACACAATCCAGTACAAAGGTTGCAATTTGCAGTGGGTGCTATAATCACAGATCCTTTAATGTATCGCACATAAACACACAAAGTATCATAGCAAACAGAAGAATTTTACCGAAAGTAATGGGGGCTGGGGGCTGGGGGGGGGGAATAATAATGAGATGTGCTTGACATAGATAATCTACCATCAGACACCAATACATCATGAAATTGTATGCCGGGTAATTCCCCGGATTAATTACCCGAATTTTACTACCCGCGACAATTGCCTCCAGGAGAATTACCACGCGGACAATTACCACCAGGCACAATACCCCGGGATTTAAGCCAGGACAATTACCCCAGGACAATTACCAGGTCAGATTACCCCAGGACAATTTCCTGCCAGGACATTACCCCGGACATTACAACCGGACAATTACCACAGACAATTACACCCGGACAATTACCCCAGGACAATTTACCACCCGCGACAATTACCCCGGGACATTACCACCACGGCGTAACCCCCAGCAATAAACCAGGACAAATTACCCCGGACGAGATTACCACCGGACAATTACCCGAGGACATGCCTTGACCAACCACGGACACACTTGGACAACTGGAACGACATAACACCGGACATTACCACAACTACGGAATCAGAAATTACCCCGCCGACAATTACGGACCAACCAGACATCACTGACAAACCCGGACAATTACCCAACATTACCAGCGAACAATTTACCCAGGACAATTACGGCAATACCCCCAGAACATTACATCCAGGACAATTACCACCAGAATTCAGGACAATTACCCAGGCAATACACCGCGCAATTACCACAGGCATTATTCGACATACACCGACAAATTACGACCATCACGGGCAATTACCTCCAGGCACAATCACCAACCTAGACACTTACCACACCGACAACTTACCCAGGACAATTCCCCGGGACAATTACCCTAGGATAATTACCCTGGATACCGAACATACACCTGGACATTTTCCACAGCGATTGAATTCTCCGGGACAATACCCCCGCGACAACTTACCCCGTAGCGCACAATTTACCACCGGCTAATTACCGCCGACAATTACCACAGGACAATTACCTATACCAACCTGTAATACACTGGCCATAATCACCACCTTAATTGTTATCAGCCGACAATACCCCTGGATAAATTACCGTAGGCCTTATCAAACGGACTATTACCCCTGGTGGTAATGGAATTCACGTAATTAGTCCTTAGAGATAATTTGTCGCTGGGTGTGCTTGTTCCTGTGAGGGGAATTGGCCCGTGGAGTAATATGCGGGTCGGTAGTACCATGGGCGATAGAGTATAGAACTCGATGAAATATGTGGATTCACATTGGTGTGACTGAAGAGACGTTACATGTTCTTGTTCCCTTTTCATTAATCTTCATTTGCAGTGACTGTTGCACGTATTACTTTGATTACATCCGGGTTGATAATTGTCTTGAATTCATCCCATGTTGGAAGGTTATGTTTAAATTTGCTCTCTCTTCATGTATCTTTACAGGTAGATCATGAACAGCGTTGGCTTATCTGGTTGCCTCCGAAGCAGTCGAGGTGAGATCGCGCCTCGTCAAGTGGATGCTTGACCCTTGCAAACATCTCCGTAGGAGGAAGTCATCGCGGTCACTAAGCTACAACGTGGTCCTTTGGTCGCCTCTTGCAGCGTTTCGCCTACATAGACCGCAATGGTGCCAACATTACAACGAATTCTTCGCTTCATCTCCTCAGCGTCATACACCGTCCTTTCGGGTCATCGTGGCTCGGCTTCATCCCCAGTTATTTGTTGCGATCCCGAATTCTTACCTCAAGGCCACTGCCCTGTTCTCTCGCCATGATCTTTCAAACGGTACGGTCACAGCTGTGTTTCATGCTTCCTGTCGAAGCTCTACGCCATTACTTCGGGCAAGTTCGTAGTGAATACTAACACGTACTCTGGGGGGTGTGGGCTGGTATCGAACGGGACGGAAGAGCGATGCCGTCGTGCGAAGCAAGGGGTGTTTAGACGTTCTCAGCGAGTTCTTTCTGTCGGACCGGCTGAAACGCCTGAGATGGGCCAGCACACCCCATGTCACGGCCGTGACCGGACATCGGGGAAGGCCGTCGGCCATCGGCTGGGCAGGGTCGTGTCGCAGGAAAACCGTGTGTGTAACATATCTCCGGGTCGAGCAATCGACTAATTGCTAATGCAAGTTGGGACGGTGTTAGGTGCCTACATTGCCGAAGGATTTAAACATCTATGCCTTTATGTGATATAATTTGGTGGAGATTGCGGACTTCGGCACTGTTACAGGGTTTTTATATATCATACCGACAGATAAACGGTCAACTGATAATTTATGCCCACCGGTTAGCAACTATTAGAACCGTGCGACGACCAACTCTCTCGAGCATGCGAGTTTGCACTCAAACAAAAATTGCCATGTATAACCCGTTTTGTGGGGACGATCTTGTTTCAATGTAGACACGCATTCCCCATAGACTCAGCCGAGATATCTTGCTTCTTAGTCTCAACGGCTGCCAATCACTGACTCGTCGCAGAAATTGGACAGCAGTCACACAATCCCGATACCAATCAATACGCTATACTCAACAGAACTGTACATAATCACTGACCACGCACCATAGACAACATTTCGGATTATCACAATCAACCATTGTTAACACGGACAAAATATGTGTCAGAGATGCATAAGTATAAAAGAAGTATTGGCAAATTGTTAACAAACTCCGAAGTTGATTGGTAAATCATTACTCAAAACCGAGTTTCGTAAAGAAACGCTGACTTGTATAATTTTGGGTGAGTGATCGTTCCACTTGCACGTGGAAGCTACACTGCTTCGAATCTAAGGATCAATGTTTTTTTTATTAGCATTCACACAACAAACCAACCCACAGACGACCCTTTATTCTTGTACCTCTTTTTATAATCCCAATTACCGACCTGTTCAGTATTCTTTCTATAAAGGTTTGATTAAGAAAAGCGCCAAAAGCGGACACAAGCGGCCATTTTTCATTGGACGATCACCGCAGTGATTATTTGAATATAACATTTGATATTGGAATATACACGTAACGTGAGTATCTTATTACTTAGAAGTATAAGTGCATAAATTCTGATTATTAGGATGACGTCTTTAAAAAAATAGGCAATATTCTGTATATTCGTGTCAGATATTGGTGAAACTTATTCAAAGACGTTGCATGTGATGGAACATCAATAAACAAAAGTAATTCGGATAGAGACGCACTGTGCTGTCATATCAAAAGTGACTATAAATAAAAGGATGCGTTTGGTCGTTTTGTGAAATCATTGTAGGGACACAAGAGAATTTGCTAGATAGAGAGGCCTCTGACAATAGGTTAAATTGCGAATATCTTTGCTTTTGTTAAACTCGAACTTAGAACACTTTATATTGCCAATCTTCGTGATCACAAACAAAGATCTTACATACTTGTCATCTGTTATGACCTTCATCTTTTCTCCGTTTTGAATTCGTAGTTTTTGATCCTGTACTATTTGAGTCTTTGACTATTTTTGTTTATAAAACTTTTCTCCGGAGTTTCAGTATATTATGTTTGCTGGGTCGAATCTACCTTTGTAAGATAAGTGGCAGATATACCAGGAATAACTAAACTTTTTGAGATGATTTTTCATTGTTTGGATCATCCGTGCCGATATTCTATTTGTATTGCAAGATTAGTTGGTCTGTATTTTTGTGAGATAAGTGTCATGACATTACGTTAAAAATGTTAATACGTTCATATTTTTTTCCAGTGGCAAATGAACGTTTATTATGATATTTTTTTAAAAAGATTACTTGTTATCTTTTATTAACTGCTACATGATTCAGTCTTTCTTCGTTAATAGTAGATTTGAAAGACACTATTCGTTTTACTTGAAATTGTTTACCTTGTTTTTGTTTTAATTGAGTTAAGGTGAACCGAACTTGACGTATGTCCAATTATGGTCTGAGATGCCGTTATTTGTGTTTTTGTGTTTCTGTAATGTGTCAACGTGAGAGCACCACGTTCTGTTGTACTACATGTGGGATATTTGTAATGTAGTTTGTAAGTATTTTAAAACGGAAATCAATGAAGTTAGAAACCTTATCATACTTTACACTTAAATGGTTCAATTCAATAATGCTTTGAAACTATTTGTTTATCTATAGGAAGAAGAATTTGAGGTGCCAAAATGATTGATATGTCAGGTAATTCTGTAAACGGTTGAATAAAAAAAAAAGTTATAAAGAATTTGGTGTATTTTAGCTACACACAAAAACTTTTATGCTGCATGCATATACGAACTCAGTGTACTCTCAAATGTTTTCATGTAATTCGACACAAACTGCCTTACATGTCTTGAACCTTTGACTGCAAACACGGGCTTTATAACTGACCTTCTTAATACGAGCCACAACGCTTCGCGAAGGACATACGAAGATAGATTGACATCCTTTATAGGTATGAGCCACTATTTTGTTGACCTACGTTTGACTATCACGCTGAAATATTTGATTGGACTGCTCGAATTATTCTCTCTCAC
>JZLH01S0050533.1:7393-22667 GCA_001188425.1 Eucidaris tribuloides | reverse complement strand
GTTCAATTATGGGTGAACGATTGATAAAAAGTAATGTATCAAATAAAAGAAGAGGAACAGAGCTTTACAATCATACCTAATTTATTGAAGAAACTATTCATTATGATAAAATATTTTTGCGATGAAATCCGGTTTCCTTTTTTCTGGGACACACTGTATATCATCCTTGAATCGTACAGTTGCATGTTAACGGCTGTCAGCGAAAGCGATAAATGCATTGTTCTACAATGTAGAAAATGTGGGCATTATATAGCCTCAAAACTGAATTTAAAAAGGGATTCGCCTATAGATTGGATCTTAATCACCATTTATTACCATGGACGTTGCTGTTTTGACGTGAATTGTACCGTCCTTACACCGACTATCTTCCTACTATGGGACCTATAACACACAATTGTGATTTTAGTAGGTTACCCCATATCCACTATATCCATTTCCTGAGTGAAATTGGTTTACCCTATTTTTCGGTGTTAATTCTAAGTTCCCAAGGCTTCCAGTTAATAGAATGTCTGTCCCATATCATACGTAATATCAAAATAATGTTGGCTGATACTACAAAACGGGATTTCATCTACTACGTGATTTCTTGATGCAAATTACGGAATGGAAATTCCGAATCCGAATCAAATAAAGAAACAGTCAACAGACTGTGTGTGTTTTAATAAGGTCTTGGTTAAATATTTGTGTATTGTTTCTGTAGTTTCCATAAATTCCTTTCTCAAAGGGTCCACAGTTTTGGTACATAATAACACTCACATCGTTCTTGGTAGGGGGAACCTTCAATGTCAAAATAAAGCATTCGATTAGCATGAAGGGTCCCACTATTGTAATAAAACCATTTAAGAAATCATCATCCTCAGAATGCAATCTACATATGCTGTGTGGGGGTAAATCTCCAATGACAGTTGTGACACTCTACATTTCCAGTCCCGTCTCCTCTCTCCTTACCGTACATTACATATTTGAAAATGTCCTTTATGATCATTCTACAGTATTATCTGACCTCAAGGAACATCAGCATCAAAGTGAGAACTAGGCTAATAGGGTGCTACGTTTTGGTCAACGCTTTTATACCGCTCAGAAACATGGACAATTGCAAGTCTTAACAGAAGAAAAGTTAGTCTTTTGAGATGTGCTCATTAAGAAGATTATTACATGTACGAATATCATGGACACAACAGAAAACAAACAAAGACTTGTAGATGATGAAGATTACAAAACAACTGATGAATAAAATCATTAAAAAATGCAAATATTTGGGTGACATTTTAAGGAAGAACGGATTTCAGAGAATGGTATTGGAAGGAAATATAGATAGAAAGAGAGTACGAGGGAGACCACGAACTCAGCGGATGGACGCTATCGAGATGTATGAACGGAGAATGCATTGGAATAGCCTTTTGACATGGCCCTCTCGCTGTTATGGGCGAGCAAAGCGAGCCAGCCGAGCGCGGCAGCGCGAGGTTTTTTTTTCAAAGAAAACTTTTGCCTTATGTTTTAAAGGTAAATGACATGATTGGGGGTAGTCCTCAAATTAGGGTAAAAGTGTTTTAGAATCAAGTAAATTTGTGCAAGGCTTCTAATGTGAACATTTTGTAGTCAAAAGTTGACTCATTTTAAAATAAATTACACCAGCATGCCTTGCGACAGGCAAATTTGTTGCGTAGCTTTCTTTTGGATAAATTTCTCTCGGGGCAAGAGAGAAATTCAGTACTTGTATGTTCATGTTTGATTCGGCTTAAGTAAACAAATTCAAAACAAATCCTTCCAGCCAGGAGATACACTTCAGCTAGTGTATCCATTGATATATCTTTTAACCAGTTTGGTTCTAGAGGCATTTTTTTTTATTTCTCTCGATCATGTCACTGCAATTTAAGCTGTTCTATTTTTAGAGAACACTACTCCCTCATGTTTTAAACACTATAAACTAATTTGTCAAGTGGTGACACGAAGGGGTAACAATAAGTGGTGACATTAAAGGTCATAATTGTGCCTCAGTAGGCACATCTGACTGAAAACCTTTTATATCTCTCCGATTTCTTATGCTGGAATGAAACTCTTCTTGATTTGCAATAACGAAAAAATAAAAGAAAAAGAGTATAGCCTAAAAGCAGTGTATAGTTTTGGCAAATGGTGAAAATGATTTTTCTTTTCTTTTTGTGTTGTTAGACAGCCCTGTGCTATGAAAATCAAACTTTTTGAAACGCTTCCATTTTATTGAAGAATTGGTAAAAACGAGAGAAAAAGTCGGGGCCTGATTTTTATATATATATATTTTAATTATTTGCTCCCTACTAACTAAAGAATCACAGAATGTCATCATAAAAAAATCCATAGTTAGATTAGATGTTATTTTCTGATGTCTGGCATTAAAATACCATCCTCTCTGAAAAATTGGAAAAAAAAGGTGTCTGATCGACAAAAACTAAACTTGAGACATAAAGAAAGAAAAAAAAGAAAAAAAGTACAACAATATTTTAGGCCTACATGACATTTATTTCTCATACGTCATGCAAACAGAAGTATTTTGGGAAGAATGTATCCGACAATGCTAACCTATATTTTCTTTGTAAATAAAAGTACGGATTATATTTATTTGCAAGGTATCTATACTCATCTGGTTTACGTCAATAGTTTTCGGAACTTTCATCTTTAGAGCAATCAACTTAAATACTTTTACTCCAGCATATTTCCAACACTAAGTGTTTCGTCGGAGTATGAATATATTTATATTATTATAAGGTGGCAACCTATGCGTTGGTAGCCCAATCGACACGTATACAACTATTGGCGTCCAATATGCTGAAATGTAAACATGATTAAACAAGCAATCCAAGTATTATGCTAACGTGTCGATAAGGGAGCAAATGCATCAATTCGCGAATTGAAATCGATATTTGCAATCCTAAACACTTATGAAAACCACTTCACGTTTTTTCCATCGTCATACGTTACTGCGATCAACTCAAGAGAATAAATGGGGATACATTATTGTAGTAGAGCAACGGTAGAAACATAGTTCCTTTAGGTGTATTTATGTCGTCTACGATCTGAGTTATTGGGGCAGTATTATGATACATTAAAGACATAAAAGAGTGACATATACGTTCCATTTCAAATGACCTCTTTGTGTGCTCAATTTTTAACATTTAATCTAATATGACATATGGTGTTAGACAGATAATTTACTCTGCGGGATTGTTAGATAATTAGATATGAATTGATAGATAGATAGATAGATAGATAGATAGATAGATAGATAGATAGATAGATAGATAGATAGATCAATGATGGATAGCTGGATAGATGGATTGATTGATAGGTAGATCAAAAGATCGATAGATTGATAATAGATAAATAGATGGATTGATTGATAGATAAACTGATATATCGATAAATGCGTATATGGAGAGACGGATGAATTGATAGGTAGGTAATATAAATAGGCAGGTAGGTAAGTAAACCTGTGTTCAACGGTAATCACTAATAATTACGACATCTATTTCATGACACGCAACTTACACTTGAATTAACTTTCGAATACTCTCCCCAAAGAACAACTCTCTTTTGCAATTCAATGATGGTAGATATCGTTATACGTGTAACCAGTTATTCCAAATGGGGGAAATTATTTTTGGACATAAAGACACGAGCGACATTGATATCCCTTCGTTTTTTCTGACACCGTTCATTGATAGGTGCATCCCACTACTGACATTCACAGAGTGATTTTGACTGACAGGATAATTACCAGGACTCTCTACCCCTCCATTCAGGAGAAGATAGCCGTATTCTGGCATTAAAACGATCGATATACATCTACTTTATGAATCAAATGGTTACGCATCGCGCACCTTCCCTGTCAATGGAAAGTGGCTGCAGCGTATCTACATCACAATTGCGTAGAATTGTTCCTCAAAATAGATTTGTTAATATGGACCGTGAACTATACGGAATTCCTTTCTTTTGATACTCCGGTAGAATGTTCACATCGATAAATCTATAATCTGAAACCATTAAATACAGATTTCTTTCCATTGATAATTGTTCTATCGCAAGGAATTACAAAGTGGCTGCAGTGCATCTTTTCAACAATCACGTAGAAATGCTCCTAAAAATAGATTGTTAAAATATGGACCGTGAACTACAGAATTCCTTTCTTTCGATACTCCGGTAGAGTGTACACATCGATAGATCTATAATCTGAAACCATTAAATACCCCTTTTTCTATTCATAATTGTTCAGTCGCGGGGAATTGCACATTTCAATTAAACTGCAACGTAAGAGTTTTTCTCTTTTTTATGTTCACGTAGATTTGTACGAATCAGTATAGGACTCTGATCTAAACTGTAAGAAATAAAATAGGCCTTCTAGTGTTCTATTATTTCGACACATAGAACATCATAGCATTCTAAAGATCTACAAACTAGCACCATTAAATGCAGTATACTTCTTTCTTTAGACCCACTTGGTAATGTACGTTGAATTCATCGATATACTACCAACTATAGAAACTAATATTCACATAGAATTGAATATACAGCATCAGCTCCAGCCGCGTATGCAGGAATTTTCAACGGGGAGGGGGGGTTCATCTGCGGCCAAAATTAGGTCCAAAATTTTTTCACGGTCAGTCCAGCAACCGAAAAGTCGCTCACACGGGGGGGGGGGGGGTAGTCTTGCACGGTCAAATCTCGCCATTTATTCCGTCTGTTTCGGAGATTTAACCCCTCGTGTTTTTTGTTTTGTTTTATGTTTTTACAAAAAGGTAGTATTTTCCGAAAAGGGTGTGAGAGGAAAGGGGTGTTAACACCCTATTTTGATAAACGGAGGTGTTTGAACCCCCCAGACCACTCCCTGGATAAGTGTATGATCAGCTCAACAAACCTGAAACTATTCAATGTTTCTGAAAGCGCTGCAAATGTCAAATACAGAATGCGATTCGTTCGGGAAACACAAATCAAACTAGTGGTTCTCACACTGAGATGAATAACAGGATAATGGTTTGGGGTCTAGAAATGCGGGTTGGAGAAAGACATGGATGACAAAATACGCATGTAATTGACTGGATTGAATGGAATTGTACTGAACCATTATGTGAGACATCACCCTTGGCTTTTAGAGGAAGCGTTTACTCATTTGAAATTCTTATTTTAGCAGTTTGATATTCTCATCAGTGTATTCTACGACTTCGCAAGAATTGCGATGACTGGAGAATTAAAAAAAAGAAGAAGAAAATTCACCAATATTAACAATGAAGATGATGATGATGATGATGATAATGATGATGATGATGATGATGATGATGATAATAATAATAATAATAATAATAATAATAATAATAATAATAATAATAATAATAATAATAATAATAATAATAATAATAATAATAATAACACTCATACTACTTTACTACTACTACTTCTACTACTACTACTACTACTACTACTACTACTACTACTACTACTACGACGACGACGACGACTAGTCCTACTACTACTACTACTACTACTACTACCACTACTACTACTACTACTACTACAACTACTATTACTTCTTCCACACCTACTACTATTGCTACTCTTACCTCCAGTACTACAACTTCAACTACTACTACTTCCAGTATTACTACTGCTACTACTACTACTACTACTACTACTACTACTACTACTACTACTACTACTACTACTACCACCACCAAAAATGGAAGCTTTAACAATCCACCTGACATTCATTGGGTTGTGGCAGGAGTGTAGACCGACTTTTTAGTATTAATTACAGTGTTGGCCCAGTTTTGAGATTAGTTTATATAGTCGACATTTAGTAAATTATTCACATTACCGTAATTACTCCAGATGCCAACACTTGAATGTTGAATGTTTTGGAAACTAGATCATGCGTTCGATACCAGTATCGTACGTAGTAATTGCATCATTCATTAATGGGATGGACGGCGAGAGAAAGATGAGGGGTGGGGTGGGGAGATAATCAGGGAAGAGCGTTTGGATGTAATATCAAAAAAGATCTGAGCTTGTTTAACATTTTCTACCTATCAGAAAAAAAGATAAAAAAATTACGTACATTAAAGTGCACGCTACATTATTCGACGCAAATACGCACACTCACGCAATACACAACACATGCACACACACCCACTCACACATACACAAACAGACACGCACATGCACACGTATTCTCAAAACAATTGACGGGGGGGGGGGGCCTCATAGTTTTTTGTTTTCTTTTACCACACAACCTAAGACGTGAATTCATTTTAGATGACACAGGAGTATTACCTGATACAAAAAACTAGATTTCGAAACAACTACAGAAATGCCCTCTAACACCAACGGTTTCCATTTAACACCAGTAGAGCGTTGGTGATTAACATCGTGACTTTCTTCGGTATTAGCAGTGGCGTAGACAGGGCGTCGCACCTGGGAGGGGGGATGATTTGCTGTCCAGAGGGGTGGATCGTAATGCATGTTCAAATATGCTCGCGTGCACACACACACACACACACACACACACACACACACACACACACACACACACACACACACACACACACACACACACACACACACACACACACACACACACACACACGCACCACATTATACACTCGCACCACACACACACATATTAACGGTACATACAGATACACGCGCGTGCACACACACAGATACACTGACGCACGCGCAGATACTCGCCACGCCCGTATCAGGTGGTTTTTAAAGGGGGTGCGTAAGAAAAGAAAATGGACCTTTGATAGGGGGCCGCAGAACTCTTTAATGCGGGGGAGGGGTTGCCCGCCCGAGCGAGTGAATTCCAGGGGCTCGCCTTGAAAGCCCAGTCGGGGGTCAGGGGGAGGAGTCCCCTGAAGCCCAAAGCTTTTAGCAGTTTCATGAGGTTATTTTGACTCTCTGCTAACACTTTTTTTGTGTTTAGTGGACAGTCAACATTAATTAAAACCCATCCCATTTTTAAAGTGGGCTGCGTGTTAATTTCTGGCACTTCATCCGAAGATATAATTTTGTATTCTGAAATTTTTATAGCAGGTCATTTAAAAACATGATGATAATTTGTGGGGGTCAGGGGGCGGAGCCGACTGAAGCTTAGGAGTTCTAGAAATTTTATAAGCATATTCTGACTCTCTGATAACACTAGTTTCATGAAATAGACTTTCAGCAATAAGAGCCGCGTATATTCATTTTGACAAAATTAGCATTAAACTGCTTAGTTTAAAATTATCTTCCTTGAAAAGTAGAGGGGGTGATTATGCAGGCCATTCCTCCAACGGCCAAAGTGGGGGATACATCCCGCATCCGCCCAGGGTTTACACCAGTGTCCACTGCAAACGTTCATTGTTAGACACCACCCAGAAAATAGCAGAAGACGTTGTTTTGGGGATCAAAAGTACGAATGTACTATGGGAGTAAAGGTGACACGACAACGATAATGATAACAATAATAATAATGATAGTAAATTATATCAGTAATATCTATAACTATAACGACGATGATGATGATGATGATGATGATGATGATAAGAATAATAATATTAATAGACAATAGTAATAATTATAATCATAATAATAATCACCTTAATATCAAACAAAAGAAATGATAAGAATACTACTGATTAAATAAAATTATATTTTTTCCGGGAGACCTGGGGGGGGGTGTTGATTGTACATGTCATCCCCCACTTTATGAGCTGGGGGATGCATAACCCCCCCCCCCCGTTGTCTATGCCCCTGGGTACTACCTCTTCGGTGCTAATTTAATACTCCAGTGTTTGGTATCTAGACACGAACGACACACACACTCATAATGCCTGCATAATGAAATGTAAGATATTGCGTCTAAAGGTTTGTATTTAAAAGCATGATTAAAATTATCTTGATTTTTTTTATTCATTTTTTTTTGGTAATGGACCAGTATCCCTCGGGCTTTTAACAAGGATACACATTATTTTTCTTGTCCCAGTTTTAAACAACAACAGCCTACGGCCATGAAAACCCCGTATTCATATTTGTACATCGGTTTCTGTGTTGTATGACATGGGTCAATTGTTAGATAGCAATACCATGGGCTATATGAAGCATCATCTCTTTGAACGCGGGAAAGCTTTGGAGTCACAATAACGCAGACTATCTCATCTCGTATATTTAATCGGTAACTTAATGTATAGTCTGTGAGATGTTCATTAAAACTTATGTTAAACGTATGCAAGCCCTGTAGCTATACTCACGTCTGAACCTACTGACATTATGGCATTGTTTCTTCATGTTCAAAATAGGAAAAACATCTTGAGGCTCTTTTGATGCTCTAAGAAATTCAGGCCAAGAAGCCGGCACGCACATGCTGATGCGTGTGGGTGATAATGGTTCATAAATAGTGACAGAAAGTAACCAATAACCAATAACAAATATGAGACAAGATGTTACTAGAAAGTGTAATATTCATAATGTACGTATTTCTCGCGCTGAAGTCGCCTTGTCTTTAATTTTCATGCTGTGCAGAATTATACTCACAATAATTGACCAAACTGATAGATAAAATGACGTGGATGAAATTGAAACGCTTTTTCAAATTTTCACTCCACTCATAATTTTGGTAATCTGATTCAAAATGTTTGATTTGTTTTAATGTTACACTGTATGTGTTTTAAATGTATGTATTGTAAGGGTTGTACTTTGTCTCCTTTGTTACTAAGGGAATTTTCTTTTATTCATCATCTAGGCTATCTTAAGTGAGAGAGAACTGTTAAAGCTGCTTTATATGCAACTCTTTGGTTTATAATTTTTTGTCGCTTTGTTATGCTCATATTTATTACAGTTTTGTGTGTAACTTTCCATGACCTTACTCTATTTATGTATTGCTGAAACATAAGAAGTTTATTTGAAATGAATGGAATAGTACAGGATACAGTAAACATTTCAAAATCCTTATACAGAGCTCGTAAAAGGTTCAAATAGCATGCCGTGCGTACCTCTATCAAAATCAAAATAAACTCCACATAATTATCATAAACCCTAACCTTAAACCCACTTCTAATCCAAGCTAGACATTTGATCTGATTTGAGACCATTACTAATCACGATAGCTACATGTGTTGGTTTCCAATTTGTCGGTCAGGGATTTATGCCAGCTGGTCAGTCAATTGTCTACTCATTCACCGGCATCTTAAAATATCATCAGGTTAAAATAGTGTTACTTAACCATGTGTCGAACGTAATAAGATTATCTGTCGGGATAGTTTTCCCTTCTCTGAATCAGAATATACATGTAGTGACCTTGCTAATGGTTATTTACATTCTGCTGTTTAACATGGAAATGCACCCAGCAAATGTACTCAAGAAATTTTTCATCTTTAATCAATGCAATGATGGATTTAGAAATTACAGTATGATGTTGCAGTTAATTGGTGTATCATATCAGCTTTGCATGGTCATTTTAGCCAATTCACATTGTCACATAAATAACTTACCAGATATAAACTTTATTTATTTATTTATTTATTTATTTATTTATTTATTTATTTATTTATTTATTTATTTATTTATTTCCACTTACGTGTTGGAAGCTCTTTCAACAAATATTTATTTTCAAAGGGGTCCAATAAAAGCAGGACAATTAATTTACATCAAATACAAAGAATAAATAACGGAATTGTAAAAGGTGATCATAAAATAATAAATATGTATACAAGATTTAGATAATCATAATTACCCGATCATATCAAAACTAAGAAATGATTAAAATAACAAGTATAAAAGCCATTGACAGTTTGAAATTGTGAATGTTCCAAAAACAAAAGGGTAGCGAATCATTTTTTTTTCTCCGGAGGGAGCTTTGAGACGATGCATTTGTATTTCTATTCATACCATTTATTCTCGGAATAACCAATTAAAGAATTAAAGTGATGAGAGACTGCGATAAAAATATCGATGAAGTAGAGTACAATTCAAAATAATAGTTTAGCATGAAACGGGACCGATGTGCGCCACGGCCGTTCCCTATTTTTTGTTTTACACTACTTCATTGAGAATTTGATATTATGTGGTATATTCACAATTGTTAGCAGAGTGTACATTACTCTGAAGTATGGAATCAGTGCAATCAGTGTACTCGTTGAGTTGTCCAGTGTGTTAATTCACGGTCTTGCATGCAGTTGATTTTACTTGAGTGCGGTTTTATCATGATTTTACGCCTTTATTTTACATCTATGAAATCACACCTTTGAAATGGGTCTGTTAATATAACTGAAAACTTCTTGGTAGTTTACTCCCAATAAAGAAATTTCATGAAGACTTGGGTGACCGTGTATAGATAAATAAACGAACAAATAAATAAATATCAATTAAAATTAATGAATGAATGTAAATAGATAGAAAATAACTGAATATATAAATCAATGAAAAAACAATAAATGTAAATGAATGCATATGTAAAGAAACAACTAAAGAAAAAGATAATATACAAGTAGAACTAAATAAACTAAAATCACGACAAAATGAATACGTCTGAAAGGATAAACCATCTACTTTAGATACGAATGTATTTTAAAGTTGATCAATCAAGAAGATAATACTGGAACTTGAATTGCATTTTGAAGGCGATTTATAGAAATATTTTGATTTAATAATCTATCGATTGGCATCAAAAAGAAGCCTAGGGTACAACGGTGGATAATCTTGTATGCAATTATTTGTATTTAATGTCACTAACGGACCGACGATCAATGAAAATACCCATATAAATACAAAGAAAAAAGTATATACGAGAGTCAAGGACAAAGAGAGAGAGGATTCCTCGATTAGCTTTTCTCCAACTTCACTAAAATTGGAACATATTAAGCATTAAATTCGATTACTGAAATACATACATTAAAATATGGACACAATTCCATACGCAGAGTATGGTTAATTTGCTACACATAAATCCAATTATCTTTCATAATACTGATAACTGATTTTTATTTCACAAATTAGATCAAATGAAGAATTATCATCGATTTAAAATGTCTTAAGTACCAACCACTCAGTAAAATTGTCTGTATGACATCAGTTGCACGAACGTGATTCACGCATGAAGTATGCATTTTAAACTTAATCTAATCTATATCAATAAAATATTTCAAAGATTCTACATTCTTTCTCTTCAGTACGCGGTAATGAATGAACCAGTGTAATTGCTTGATATACACTCGTCTGGATATAATCTAAATGATATACGTACATTATACGTACTTGCAATGTTAACCGTATACCCCAGGACAAAATACATAGAGATGTGACATTGCTCGAAACATTCCGCCGATTTTGTCCGTTCAATGATATATTGCTTCCCATCAATATGTGAATTATTTTATACAACTCGCTCGATATTGTGTTAAAGGAAAGTTTAATTACACTAAAAAATCACACATTCCATTTCAACGTAACGAGAACCGCCTGCAAACCTTAAAAAAAAAACAGTACGTTCGTATCTTGCTTATAATGAAACCTGGCCTTACGCGAACAATTCACCGTGCAACTTCTCTTCGATAGAGCTTTACAACAGTGTGACTCAGTTCTGTCAACACAATATCAAAGCCACCATTGTTACTAGCATTATATCCTGTTAAAAAAAAGAAGAAAAAGGGGAAGTAAATGGCACTAACTTTGCGCTCTTTTATCGTTCTCAGATAAACAAATGAGCCCTGAGTAGCACTGGCAATATGTAGCCAATATTTGGGCAGGCGCTCCTTTTTTTCAGCTAGCCAGCTTCTCAATTTACATGAGATAAATGATTTTATTCTTGGGGACCATTGCCATGAATACATGTAATAATTTGTTGATTTCATTTGGTATTTTTGGCGGTTTGTAGTTCATTTCTTATTGAATTGAATATAAAAATTGATAGAAAAGAAAAAAAAAATGCCAAAATGTAGAAAGATGAAATAGAATTTAGAATGGGAGGGAGGGAGGAGGAAGAGGCAAGAATAAAAAGATGATAGAAAAGGGGGAAGCAGGGGAGGAACGGGATTAGGAAAAAAGAAAAAGGGAGGAAAGAATATTGACAGCGAAGAAGTGAAGAGGAAGGAAGAGGATGAAGGGGAAACAGGAAGCAAGGGAGGGGAGGAAGATAAGACAAAGAAGTAGAAAGAAGATAGAAGAAGAAGAAGAAAGAAGAAGGAAAAGGGGACAACAAGGTAGAAGGAAGCAAAACACACAGAGCAAAACCATTGAGATAATAAGAAAAAATAGAAAAAAAATGATGATTTTTAGAGAGTACAAAAAAGAAAAAAGTTGGGAAAAGAAAAGAAAAACGGAAAAAAGTAGGCAAAACAATAACTTGGTTATTTTTATTAACAACGGACCAAACAAAGGAGATATTTCTTTGATTACCGAATACACTCCGAAAATACGAAATCTATGTAAGGCCTTTCTTTGGCTTTTCCATTTCAGGGTCTCTTAAGGGAGTTACATACAAGGAAATATTCAGAAAAGAACGCGAGGAATCGTATATACAAACATGGGAAAAGTTATTTGCAAAACATCAATGCAAGATTGTTGGAAATTATATTTTTCAAAAAAAAACAAACAATACAGGACGGTGATTGGGGAAGAATAATTTTGGCCCATAATCACGTGCCCAACTTTTTCCAGTAATCTTTGGTTTCATGGGGGACTATTTAAAATGGGAGATACAAAGGGGAAACCCTTGTTCCAGTTTTTATTTTTTTACATCAGCTTATGTATGATTAGTGCATTTATACATTTTTATGTTACCTCCCTTGATACTAGATGCCTCCATTAACTTTTCCGAAAGGGTGGGATGTGGGTTAAACTTCCATGAAACAACAAGGGCCTAAAACACAACATGATGGACTTCTCATCGCGTTATTTTTACTTTCTCGCAAGGGATGGTGTTATTTTTTTTTACGTTTTCATTTCTTTCCTCGGTGCTGCATAATTTAATTGGATAACTTTTTACCGCCGGTGCAATTCAACATAAAGAAATTTTATTATAGTTGGGCGCGCGTGTTCCGTAACTTGGCTAAGGTGTATTAGGGGGTATTAACAAAAGTCGGGCCCTATTTACACCATGTAAAATAACATCAACAACGTTTCTAAAAATCGGAACAATTTGATTTATATGGGGGCAACAAACGGAGCTTCAGGCGATTCATAACTCACAATTATTCCATGGGACCATCGCTGTAAAGATTCAATAGGGTTTATTGATTCAGTGAACAAACGGATAGCAAATAAACGGGGCTTTAAATAGTTGTATTTCAGCTGCCACTTTTCTAGCGCTGCTAGTTCTTCCATGGGGGATGGGGTGTGGGAGAAAACCAACACAGACCATTAAGATTAGTATATTTATATTAATAGTCTTTTTGAAGGAGTTGTATATGTTGATAACCCCACTTATGGTCAAGATTTGTATGTTTTACTTTTTCCTGGAAAAGCGAGGTGGGGAACGTTATTGCTTAACTATATGATCAATTAATAAGTTGCGGAGAGTAGGGCGATGTTGGATTAAGTCGTTTCTTACCGAAAAGAATCCTATTTAATGTTTCCCCAGCAGAGGGAAATTGAAACTTCAATTTCTATTGCATTGAAAAGTGCAGGAAAATGATTCACTTATACTGTGGCAAAACCCTTCAGTTTTATATAAACGCTGAGACACGATTCGGTCCTTGGAAAATGTTGAATATTGCTAACATAACTTCTTTTATTTTAGTTTTCCTTGAAATAATTATTTATTATTTATTATTTATATTTAATTATATTATTATTTTAATTATCTATTATTATTATTATTTATTATATATTATTATTATTTATTATTATCATTAATTATTATTATTATTATTATTTATTACTTTATTAATCATCTATCCATCATCATTATCCATTCTTATTTAACATCATTCATCTTTTTGCTAGTAACTAGGCTATGGACCCGTAAAACTTTTTCTTTCTTTCAATTCTCTTTTTCCTTGATATTTGGTTTTCGAATCGGCAGTTTTGAAACAAAAAAAAAATGTAAGGAAAATGACTGTTTTTTAGACTGTGCACAGGCATCGCATGGGGTAACAGTTCTCGCGCGGAATGGTACGATTGTGGCATTTCTTTCACCTTTCCTGCCTCCTAGTTACATGCTGCATATTGAATACTTAAAACAAGCGGATGTAATCCCATACAACTGAAAGCATTATATCCGGTTGATTTAACCCTTTACATGTCACGTTATTACGTACATTTCCGTTTTATTTCAACATGGTAGCCCTTTCGGGGTAAAACAAACTGCCCTACAAAGAGGCCCTGCACAATAATGATATGGGAGAAACATATACGTAAATTCAACCGAATCCACAAGATATAAAATTATCGAGGGGATCCGATTCCGCAACTGCTGGACGTACATACCTTAAAAGAATATAAATACCTCACACATACCCAATATTTAATTGATTTAAGACATCAAAACCCAGCCAATCATGAGATCGCATTATGCACGGTCCATACCCTGTCCAATATCACGGTCTTTACGACAACAGCGCAATTCAAGACTGCAACTCGTAGGGGAAACCCCCTACCATAGCTTGTTTTAACTAACCGTAAGTTGGAGGGGATACAGGTAAAATGGGCTTCCGTAGGGGGACGTAAGGGGTTGTGATGTATCTGGAACTTATTTTGACAATTTTCAAAAATATTCTTAAAGTGATAGGCTAACATTGTGGAGCTTCAATTTAAAAAAATTGTCAAAGTTTGATATCTGAGCTACATAGTATACTATTCAAATGGACAAATAAACACCCTAGAATATAAAAGTTTGGGAAGTTACACTGCCAATGGCAAGTTATGCATGAATAAACAATTAAAACTCGGGGCGAGTTTTAATACATGTAGCCTATGTGTACACACAGTAAGTCTACGGAAGGAAATGGGCAAGTGAATCTGGTCAACTAAATATTAACTTTGAAATACAATTTTTTCAGGGCTTCATTTTTAGACCTCATCAAAGACATTGGTAGCATGGAGAATCATGTGGCTCAGATTTTTTTTTAACTGTGGTAAATGTTAGCGAATACCTTTAAAGGCAAGGTTCACCCTGACATCAAGTTTGTTTTAATAAAAGTAGAACAATGAGAGAAACATATTAATGAAAGTTTGGCGAAAATCCACCAAAGAATAACAGAGTTACGGAATTTTTAACTTTTAAATTTGTGACGTCACATGCGAGCAGCTCCCAATATGTCATGTGATATAA